>RPOG01002288.1:0-99540 GCA_008086565.1 Thalassoma bifasciatum | reverse complement strand
AACAGTAGAAAACAGACGACACGGGAACATGACTTCGCTTGAAGACACGTGGCCGTTTCAGCTCCAACTCTGCCAACTAAAAATAACAGCTCTGACCTCGATGCTCCTTTCAGTGTTCCAGCCTTTGTTACTGGCAGAGCAGACGCAATATTCTGCAAATATCTGCTTCAGATTTGAATATTTTCACCACCATTATTCAACATTTGGTGAAACAACATCGATTTTGCAGTTTGGGCTATAACAGGGAGAACACACACCAATTTACAATCTATTCACAGGGTCACAGGCTCGAACATCACACACACTAGAAGATTAAGGAATCTGAAACAAAACCAATGAGAGTTTTTCTTTGTCTGTTTCTTATAGTTTTTCCTTGTTCAAGTTTCTGAAACATTCTAGGAATACCATTTGATGTTCTTTGAAGTAAGTTATCATCTTTTCTGTACATATTTTGATAGAAATGAATAGAAGTAACAACAGTTGTAGGGCTAAAGTAGCTTCATGTTTCCTGGATGTTGTTTATGTAGCTTGACACATAAAGCTAGGGCTGAACGATTTATCGTTTTTTGATCGGAATCACAATTTCAAACATTGTGATCATGTTATCGCCAAAGCCGCAATTTTTTTCCTGCTCCTGACTGACCCAGGATCTGTTATATCAGCTGTTTCACACACACCTGTCTTGAGTGTGAGACTGTCGGGAAAGATCCTTTTTTCCTTGAAATTGTTGTTGATTTTATTTTATCAAACTTGATACAATTAAGGATATTTTGCACTACATCATTTTTAAAAGTCAAGAGTCAAGGATAGCTCTTTTTGTTCTTCAGTTTTTGTATCCAAAAATACAATTTAAAAAGTCCGGTTTACAAAAAGCAGGAATGGCTGTTAGGTTTTGAGAAGAGTCAAAATTCGTCAACTTATTGAAAAATCTTCTTTTTATTTTTTTGCCTCTGAATTTATTTCTCATAATTTTTTAAATCTTAGGATTTTGACTTTTTATATCAAAATTTCAACTTTTTATTCCAAAAACTGCCTTTATTTCAAAACAGAGACTTTTTATCTTAGACTTTGGTTATCTTAAAATTTTGACCTTAAATGAGAAAGTTTGGACTTTTTTCACATGATCTTAAACTGATTTCTTAAACTTAAGAAGTTTCAACTCAAAATCTTGACTTTTTGTCTCAGAATTGTCTTAATTTCTAAATTTTTTTACTTTTATATTAAAATATTGACCTTTTATTTAAAAGTTCGAAACAATTCTTACCTTCAGTTTTCATTTTCGTCCTTGCATTAGAGTAAAAGCTCTTGATGTTTCAATGTAATTTTTTGTCAAGTGTGTAAATGTTACTGTACATTGCTAAAACTTCACTAAAGTTTGATTTAAAGAAAATCGTGAATCCAATTGAAATCGCTGTATCAGCCAGAAAAATCGCTTTTAGATCTTTTTCTAAAATCGTTCAGCCCTACATAGAGCTATGTTTAAGTAGAGCAGGTTGGAAGGGGAGGGGCGGAGTACCCATGAGCGGAGTGAGTGAGAGGAGCACGGATCCTGGAGAGAAACTGAAACTTAACTATCATTCTCATCGAAAGTGTATTTACGAATACTGATGCCAACAAAAATCTTGAAAATGCTTTTATTTAAGTGTTTTTAAACATGTTGCCAGTCTGGTGTTACCATTGACTGTTTATAGAATGGACAGCGTGCTTCCGCCTGTCACCGTTCTACGTTTTTGAAGCCAAAAAACCCCGTTTCTCTAGCCGCCATTGTGCAGCCAGAGTCTGCGCAGTAGAGAATTTCCGGTGGAGCCAAGTAAAAAAGAGAAATAAAAATATTTATTTCTTCTTCTTCAGAAGGTTTAGTCTCCTTTTGGCTCTTTCCCGAAGTTTCTTATATCCCTGATAAAAACTACTCATGAACGGCAGCTGTCAACTATCGTAAAACGAAACTTATATCGCGGTTTTTAACGTCCAATAACTAATGAGAAACTACCTTCTCAGAAAAAAAAACACCTGAACACCATGCAGCCAGATGACATCATCATACTACCTTAGCCATTTCTACTCTCTTTGCAAAGATGCTCCGTAGCATTAAAAAATTTCAAAAGGGCCGAGTATAGACCTTATGTACCCCTCCGCCCCGAATACTGGATATGACATCGGTCTGTGGTCCCCCGCCCCGAATACTGGATATGACGTCGGTCTGTGGTCCCCCGCCCCGAATACTGGATATGACGTCGGTCTGTGGTCCCCCGGGGGCATCTGCTGGAGGCTTCAGTTTGAGCCAAACGTCGTTACGTCCACTCATTATACAGTCTATGGGTGTTACCTAGCGTTACCTGTGAGCACCTGTTGTCTGGAGTGCAACTATAGACTGCGCCAAAATGCATAAATTTTTTTAACCTCTTATTTTCTGTAATCAATTAATCAAAATTAACGCACTAACGCCACAGACCTGTGAATGACCTGCACCCTAAAAGCAAAAAAAAAAAAAAAAAAGCCAGGAGCAATCCAAAGCCTGTAGAGAATCTGAAAAGTTTGGTGAAATTGTATCGATGGGTACCCAGAGTGGGAAGGTGATGCATCAGCCTGTGATCACTGATGTAATTACAGGTGGGACTTTGGAAATCTTTGGACCCTGTGGAGCGTCTGGAGCACACTTTGGTTTAAGCGGGTGTTTCTCCCTCTTCTGTTAAACCCAACGGGAGGCCAGAGGAGTAAAAGAAACTTGATCTAATGGCAGATGATTAATGAAGCCCGCTGGGTGTGTATGTGTTTCTAATACAACACAACCTCGTGTGATGTATGGGTCTACAAACGACATGCAGGTGTGTGTACGCCTGTGTGTATGTGTAGCTCACTGATGAATGGTCAGGGGAATAAATCAAGACCATATTCTGCTCTCTCTCTCTCTCTTTTACCTTTCCACTTTCTCCCTCCTGTTTTCCTCTCTCTCCATATGTCATTCGCTCCAGCGCACAAACACACAAATCACACACCAGGAGCGCACACACTCTGAGTTTAAATAACTGTGGGTGCAGAAACCTGTGTGACAGGAAGGAAATAAATATGTTTTAAAGTCCAGGAGGTTAATTTTTGTGGGATGGACACAATTCTGCAACAGCTCGACGACACTTCAAACAGAAAGACCTCTGCTATTGGTGTGTGTGTGTGTGTGTGTACGTAAGTGCGTGTGTGGACTAATGCTGGGGCTTGCTTGCTTTGAGTGAGTCGTTTCTTTGTCAGCGTTATTGAACATGAGTGTTGTCGAGGAGTTTGAAGAGAAGATAAAAGAGAGAGAGACTGAGAGTTTGTTTTCCAGACATGACGACACTTCACTTCTCAAACGGCTGCTTTTTTTTTTCTCCGATAATGTTTCACGGTGAAAGGTTGTCTCTGCTGAGTCTCTGAGAATCCGAGTGTCTCACTTTGCTTGTGGTGTTCGCAGCTCAATGAGGATGAGGTCTGAAGTCAGGTGTGACAAACAGCTTGAGGAAAGAAGCAGTAGAGTGTTTGACACACCTGAAAGAAGTCCATGGGGGTCAGGGTCGTAATGAAGTACAATTCAGTCATCAAGGCAATAAAACTACTTACTTAAGGAGTTTCATTTTTTGTGTACTATGAAGTGCTTTGATTCATTTCTGTTGACTCTTTGCTACATGTCTGAGGTTATGAGTGTTCTACCAGAGACATGTTTGTTACTGTTGTTCTCAAAGATCAATTAAGAAGCCATCAAATGCATGTCGAAGTGGACAAGTAGTGAGACAAACTACTTCCTTACACGCTGTATTCAAAGACTGAGGAAGGCTTAGGTCGTTAAAATTCAGGGGATTTCTAACTGATAATAAAGATTGAATAATATTCAACCAAGGCCATATAGGCAGGAGGTTGCAGTTTTGTGAAAAATTGCCTGAACTGTTAAAAAACACGAAACTTCAATTTGTCACCGACTGTGCTGTACAGCTGTAGTGAGGCAGGATGGGATACCAAGAACTCGGAGTGCTCGGCTGTACTGACACATCAGCATTCAACAGCAATATTTGCTAATGAATTGAATGGCTGAAATGCTGATCACAGATACATTAAAAAATTATAAGAATGGGATCAATCCAGTTTTACACTGCAAAAACGGAAATCTAAGCAAGTCATTCTGTCTTATTTGTAGTAAAAATTGTCTTATTGTTCTTTATTTGAGGCACATTCACCAGACCAGGTCATAAAAATGTCTTATTTCAAGTTTTTTTGGGACAAAAATGAGGTGTAAATTGCTTGTAACAAGTCAAAAAAAATCTGCCAATGGGATAAGATGAAGTTTCTTGAAATTAGAAAGATGTCTTAAAACAAGAATCTTTTATCTTATCCCATTGGCAGATTTTTTTGACTTGTTACAAGCAATTCACACCTCATTTGTGTCTTTAAAAAACTTGAAATGAGACATTTTTATGACCTTGTGTAGTAAATGTGGCTCGGATCAAGAAGAGTAAGACAAATTTTACTAAAAATAAGACATAATGACTTGCTTAGATTTCCGTTTTTGCAGTGTAGTGATTGGGCTTGGGGTATCCCACCATTTATAGTGAATTTAGGATCGCTAGTGTAGAAGTGAAGGCCCCAAACGACCACAACCATGCTTATCAATGAAACTAGTAAAATGAAAAACTGTAGAATTAATGGTTTTTGTAACATTCGTTACCTGCAGGGTTGGAGAAGTCGAGGACGCCGGTGGCCGGCTGCAGCAGGTCAGGGCTGCTGGACGACAGGTTCCCAGGAATCGGCATGATGGCGACGCTGTGACGACACTGCTTGGTCCCCACGATGCTGTCATCCTGAGACTGACCCATGCCGCCGTCACTGGAGAGGAGGAAGGACAAGAGGGAGAGGAGTGAGGAGGAGGAGAAAGACACAGAAAGGAAAAGGTTAAACTCTGTTGATTAGAAGCCTAACTATTAACTGTGGGATGTAGCAGCAAACATTCTGTCAGAGATCATCCTGAGTGTTTCTTCCTTTTGTTTTATGAGTTTTACAAAGAGGAGTAATGATTATTCTTTTCTTTTTCCACTTGAGACTACTGTATAACTCATAAGACTCTTGGAAAAAACACATCAGGAGATTTAATCAAAATGTCGACGTTTACTGAATGACGACACAGAATCACTGACTTTGTATTTTAATATGCAGCTTGAATTCAACCAGGAGGCGGCTTCATGAATGGAGGGAAGTGATAAAAAGCATTCATGAACACCGACACAATTCACCAAACACACACCCACATAAATGGACAAAGAGACACAAAAGGAAGTAAAGACACAGACAAGCAAACGACTAAGCACAAATGAGAAGAAATAATGAGATTTGTATCCTTTGTTTTCAATAATATGCTCAGATATCTTTGGCTGCAGATATTTCTTACAATATGTTAACATTCAGCCTTGTTCTGTTCTTCGTATAATGCAGCGAAACTGAACTGGAGAGACAGCGCCTTTCTACCTGGCTTCCTCAGCAGCGCTCAGGGATATGCAAACATCAACCTTTACATTAATGGCCTCATTAGACTGGTCTGGATCTGCATACATGTGATGGACATGGCAAATATTTCCACAGATGGACGAACAAGCGCAATTGTGACTTGGAAAAGACCTGCCAGCAATAATATATTAGAATTCCTGAAGGTTGAAGAATACTAAATATATGAGTTACCTTTACAGCAAAACCAGGGTTTCTGTTAGCGAATTAAACATGAGCTCATACATGTTTAAAAAAAGATTAAAAACTGAAAAAATATAACCGCAATTCTGTTTTTATTCACGCTTTAAACTGTCCCTGCGTGTTGCAGGCATTAATTCAAAATGAGTGCAAAACAAAGTTTATTACTTGAGACAATAAAATCTCGTTTTTGTAGTGTATCCAATTGAATATTGTAAAAGTATGATTTGCAAGTCATTGTGTTCTGTTTTTATTTATGTTTTACACAATGTCCCAAGTTCTTAGGAATTATTGTTGCAGGTTTTATTGTGGATTAAGAACATTTGATCAACAACACTATAAACTCTTTCTGATCCTCAGAAGTGTTTTCACTTTAAGAGAAAGATGAAAGAGCATTTCAGCTTTCCAAACATGCAGAAATGCTGTCAATGTGACACCATCGAGATCTTTAGCGGTACGAGGAATAAACATCAATTCTAAGTAAGTGAACGTCAGGATCTAAAACCTGCAGTGAAAGAAAAAGGGGAAGCGATTTGATGTACGATCAGCGCTTAGATTCTGTGATGATTGACTGATGTTAAACGTACACCGCGGGCGTTTGAATATGCTGTCATCGTGAGTTTGAGTCACAGTCTGTAATTGAGTGTCTGAGACCGACAGTTCATCTCTGCCTTTCCTGCATACTAATGGTAGCTTCCCTCTAGGTGTGTTTGTGTGTGTGTGTGTGCATGTGTGTGTGTTGGTACAGTGTGTGCTGAGCATAGTGCAGTAATGCAGGGCTTCCACTAACACAGCTGAGTGCTGCTGTAGCAAAGCCTCTGTAATCTTCCAGTCACGGGTCGATATGAACTGCAGCGACGATGATGAGAAAGAGGAGAAGGTGAAAAGAAAGGAGGGATGTGACAATAAGGAGTCAAAGTAAGGATTTATAACTTGGAGGGTCTTTTAAAATAAACAGAAAAAGAAGTTTGGAAAGAGAGTAATTGTAAAAAGAGGACAAATATAGCTGTTGTTGTCTATTACAGAAGAAGTGTGACACAACATTCATCTTAAATATTCAGCACAGTTAGAACCTCATGCATTCTTGATATTATCTGCAACGTCTGACAGGAAACGTATCAGAACATACAAGATGGATCCACACATAACTTCAATCTAAGTGTAAAAACCTCGAGGATCACCTTGACTGTGGAAAAGTGAGATTCCTGCGTGAAGAAATTTGCATGAAATCTATAATTGCAGTCCTCTAGAAATGTTCCTGAAGGTCAGTGTGGATGGTGTGTGAGTGTGTGTAGCAGCCTGCTATGCACAGGTCTGCGGATGGAGTCAAGAGGATGGTAAAATGTGAAGTAACACAAGAGGCCTCAACAAAAACAACTTACCCAAATAGACCCCTGAAGCAGCGGAGACAAACAGGAAGAGACATTGAAAAAGCGTGAAAAAGGAAACTTAACTTCACTAAAGGAAAGAAACAGAAGAAGCAAAGCTCTGTTGGGGTGATTAGCAGTGATATTAGTGCAGCAGGAAGGTAAGTAGGAGTAGGGCTGAACGATTTATTGTTTTCTAATCGAAATCGCAATTTCAGACATCATAATCATACAATCGCCAAAGCTGTTGATTTTTTTCCTGCTCCTGACTGATCCAGGATCTGTTGTGTCAGCTGTTTCACACACACCTGTCTTGAGAGTAAAACTGTTGGGAAAAATGCTCTTTTCCTTGGGATTGTTGTTTATTTTAATTTATGTAACTTGACGCAATGAAGGATATTTTGCTCTACATCATTTTTAAAAGTTAAGAGTCAAAGATAGCTCTTTTTGTTCTTCAGTTTTTAAAACTAAAAACACAATTTAAAAAGTCTTGATAAGAAAAAGCAGGAACAGGTTTTAGACTCAAGGTTTTGAGAAGTCAAAATTCAACAACTTATCGAAAAATCTTCTTTTTACTTTTTTTTTGCCTATTATCCTGTAATTTTGTATTAATTTCTCATAATTTTGACTTCAATCTTAGAATTTTTACTTTTTATATCAAAATTTCAACCTTTTATATCTAAAATTGCCTTTTTTTTTCAAAATGTAGACTATTTATCTTCGACTTTTGTCATCTTGAATAAGAAAGTTTTGGACTTTTTCACATTATGTTCAACTGATTTCTTAAACTTTCTTAAAGTTTCATCTCAAAATCTTGACTTTTTGTCTCTGAATTTTGTCTTTATTTCTCTAAATTTTCACTTCAAATGTTAAAATATTGACCTTTTATCTCAAAGTTTGAAACAATTCTTACCTTCGGTTTCCATTTTCATTCTTGCATTAGAGTAAAAGCTTTTGATGTTTCAATGGTTTGATGTAATTTTCTGTCAAGTTTGTTAATGTTACTGTACATTGTGAAAATTTTGCTTAAGTTAGACTTAAAGAAAATTGTGAATGAAATAGAAATCACTGTATCTGCCAGAAAAATCGCAATTAGATCTTTTTCTAAAATCGGTCAGCCCTAAATAGGGGTGTCTTTTTCTCCACACACAATTTATACAACAAAAACACATGTAAGCTGATAGTAGCAGGGAAGGTTTTGACACAGTAGCCGAAATAAATGAGCACAAGTGTGAGGAATAGTTTCATAAACACAAACACACAGACACATCCTAAAAGCAAAGTAAAGACTGTCAACCTTTTGACCTCATCTGGGAAAAAGTACAGGATGCATAGAAGGGTATACTTTCAAAAAGAAAAGAAAAACTCTATAATGACGGAAATGATGTTTCACTGGGTGTTTCTCCTCCCAAAAGAACATCAAATAAACTCTAGACTAGCACAGGACGTCATTTATAGGCACATGAAGTGATAGCATCTTCGTTCATTTTAGTGGGGCTGCAGCTCTTCCAAAAGTTGGTAGAAATGAGTCACTTCACTGAAAATAATGAACATGGAATGATAATGAATGATTTTTTAATACTGTTTCTACTGATCAAGTGTGTTGGAGTTTATGTGATATTGAAATATTTAATACCATCCAACAAAAAATCACAAACTCTCTAACACTGTCAAACCTAAATAAAAAAAATCAAATAAGTTTTGTGGTAGATCAAACATGCGAAAAAAAAAGTGTTAAAGTAAAAACGTGTTTTAACAGGCAGAGCATCTCAAAGGGCGGCTATTGAAATGTACATTATGACACATTATGTAAGTATACAAATCCTCATTTACTGCGTGTAACTGTAACACAAAGGGGAAAAAAAATGTCCTGGAGCTACTTTATCGTCACTTCACTAAATCACCTGGACATCTGAGACAAACTGACTAAAGGCTGAAACCTCTGTCTATTGCTTTCCAATCTGAGGAATATAAATCACTTCAGTTGGTCAATACAGGAATGTGTGTAAAAGTGCACGCACAGGCCAGGACATCTTAATTTGGCAGAAAAACGGCTGGTTTATTGCCAGTGTGTCCTTGTCATATAAAATCCTTGTCTGAGGAGGAGTACAATGTCAGCCAAGAGAAGAGAGAGGCAGCAGCAGCAGAGATAGGAGCATCTGAATAAGGTTTTTAAATTGTGAAACAAGGTTATTGGGCTTCTTTTAACTTGCAAGGTGATTTAAGGAAGTGAGGAAAAGCGGTGAAGGTGTTATTTTCGTTAGAGAGAGGGACGACAGTGACAGTCTTTGATCTAGATGAGTATGTTTGTGTGTGTGTGTGTGGGTGTATCTAAAACTGCACAGCATCTTAAATTATCCGGACAATCTGCTCCTTTTGTACACATGCTCTCTCTCTTCTCAGAGACAACTTTACAATGTTGTGTCTCGTCAAAGTTTAACGCCCCGATGAATCCCAGCTGACCCGCACCAGCCCTCTCATCCCTGGTCCTTTTAATCATTCGCTGCGTCCTCTGAACCAGAGTGGTTTGAACGCTGCCGAAGAACAGACTAAAAAGCAATGAAAGCCCCTGTTTGGTCGATAAACAGGACACAAAGAGAGCCTTTGGACGCAGCTGATCAATGCCCTTGTGATAGCGTGTTGGGTTATGATTCAGAGCGATTTTCAATGCAAACCGCGTTGCTTTGTGAGCATAATCACTGCAGAGCTGGAAGCTGATGGAGAGGAGACAGCAGGAGCGGGGAAAGAAGGGACACAGATACGTGTGACAGTGCCAGTGTGTGTCTGCGTGCGTGAGTTTACAGCACGAGCGCGGCGCTGATGGTTAGTTCGGTAATTAACACCGCCAGAACAGCGTCTTCTCGCTCACACACTGACACAGTGCAGAGTTTAATGAGGCCTGGAGAGGCATGAAATGATGAAATGAAATCAAGCCTGTATCAGCACGTTACGGCTGGAATATTGAATGTGAGCGCCCTTCTGCACAATTGCTTTAGATTGCTCCAGATGCTGCGAGTACAATGGATGGTTATGGATGACAACGACAATGGTGATATGATTATGATGATGATGATGCCTTTTATAGTTTTGGAGACACTACAGCAGCTGAAGAGGGAAAGAGTAAAACAAGTACTCCAGTACAGACAGGAAAGTTTGTCACTCATTTCTGTTTATCACCACTTTCCAGTTAACATAAGTAAGCATTTCAGCAAAACTTCAGTCAAATTGGCCCCTTTTCCTTCTCACTGCCACTGGAGAAGGATGAAATGTGCTTTTCTATCACTTCCCTAAGAGTAATAAATGGTTCAGTGCAGTGAAAAGAGATAGAGGCTTGGATTTCTGCTCACGCCTCCAATATTTGCTGTCTGCAGAGGGTCACAGGTTGCTACAAAACTGATGCAGGGACGGCAAACAGATTAGTCCTGAGAGGATTTTGGGCTGGTGGAATTATTCTTCACTGAGGCTAAATCCACCTGAATTCACACCACTGATCTTTCAGCTCTGGTATGATGGTCAAGTATTTATTCCTTTTAGCTCTGTTTTGGTCTCCACCATCTCTTCGAGGCTGTATCTTGGTCTTTAGCTGCTAAATGCTTCACTATTTTCTGTGTGTGCCATGATTAGGCTTAAGGAGAAGTGATCAGTCTTGTAGCTTAGAAACTCCCTTTGTGGCTAAAAATAATGCAATGAAAGTGGACTGAGCTAATAACATGAGCTACATAGTTGAACCATGTGATAAAACTTATGTATCTCGTCTTTTTGGGTGATTATTCAGGATGTCCCTATCAGCATTTTGTGCCACCAATCTGGATTTTCTGGTATTGAATATCCACCTGTTCTGATTCTCAGGTTTACAGAGATAAACTTTGCCAAAGAGGTCAAAAAGTGAAGCTGCACACCTTTTTGTTTTGTGTTTTAACATGAATAAACAGTAAAAAGTTATAGTTATAATCTTTGTTCTCATCTTTTTAAACCTAGAGAGTTACCGTAGGGTGCTGTAAAGCAGATTTTATTGCTGTAAAGTGTCTGGCTGTGCTCATGTGTTCTGTAATAAAGCTAAGTGTGGCTGCTGTTCCACATCAGTGAACCTTATTTTATTATTTATCATCAACTTTACCAGGTTGGGTGAACTCAGAGTGCTCAGTTATACTGACGCATTAGCGTTTGGCAGCAATTTTTTTCTCAATGGCGGCTAACGTGAATGATTTCTTGTGAATATAGACTAAAATGCTTATCACCAATAGTTAAAAAAATAACAAAATCTGGTTCAATCTGATACAAGTAATCAGAATTGTTGGCATAAGGGAATTAAGCTTTTGCCAGAAGCTATATTCGACCAGTTAAATAAACTCATTACATGTTTGTATCTGTTTTTTCAATATCCACATCTAGCTGAGTACTCATTTAAACTCAGTTCTTACAAACATCTCCTTACCTGAACGGTTTGGGTGGCAGTATACTGAAGCGAGTCTTCTCCAGCATCTTCCTGATCTTGTTCCTCCCTCCTGACACGGTGTTGGCCTTCATCTTGCGGGTGCTCTTGTGGTCCGTTGGGAACTCCATGTCTCCGGGAAGGTCAGGGATGGAGAAGCGGTTCCCTTTTTTCTCCTGGATCTTGGGAATGTGAGGTCCGCCGTTCTTTTTCTCGTGGATGATCCGGCTGAGGAGCTCTTTGAAGACTGGATGGGTGAAGCCACAGAGAACGGGGAATCAGTTATCACTTCAGCTGACTGGAGCAGATTGTACTCTGTATGAATTTTGTGTACAAGTATCTTGACTTTACTCACCAAATATGTTGGTTTTGACAGTGAGAGAGAGGTGTGTGTTGTTTTTGAGGATATCAACAGCTTTGGTGATGGAGATGTTCTCGAAGTTCTGACCATTGATCTCCATGATCTGAAATGAGACAGGTTCATGATGGTGAGATCAAAATGCGAAACGAATGAATGTTATTTTTATTCTCTTGACTTCTCACGTCTGTAAGGAGTTGATAAAAGCAGATGGGAACATATGGTTCCACTTTGCATACAGATAAAGGGAAGTGTGCAGTGGAGGCTGACTGCTAGTTATCTTGATTTGAACGTTTGCATAAATCAGGGTCAGAAAAAGATTAATCTTTAGTTTGCAGCAGTTTCAATCAACCGAGTAGGACAAAGAAGTCTGCCTTCTTTACCTCAATCTAACTCTGGGGCAGGCTGTGGGAGAACTTTTTCATTATTCATTAAGTTATAGAGCTACTTCTCTAAAAAGACAACAGATATTCAAAAAGAAATCCGAAGGTCCCATAAGGAGTACTCAATAATCAATGCCCCCTTTCTTTCTTTACAAGCTTAGACTTCCTGCAGAGGTGTTAAATAAAACTTGGGAGTTGGTTTCCAAATCAGTGTTTTTGGCATTAAAGATACTGCTGTGCTGGGAGGTGAATCTTAACCTAACATTGAGTTCATGTGAACTTTAGAATTCAATATCTAACTTTTTCAGTTTCCTTTTTCTATCCTCTGAAAAAAAAAACAGTCTTAAAGTATCTGGTGCTATAAAAATGATCCTCCATTCCCACATTACAGGAGATCAGGGCCTGTGTGTACATGCAGACATTTATCAAACAGAACTATTTGTCTTAATGTACTTTTATGGAATGGCCCAAATGCGCGATTGCAAATGATGGTCCAATTAACAAATTGCAACATGGAAGAGAAGCATGTGAAGAATGTCATATGTCAGTTGTGTGATAAACTCCAACATTTCACCACACAGATCTTGGAAGGACCCAGATGCATAAAAGCCAAGAGCCAAACAAACACCGATGGCAGGGACTTCCATCCATCTTTCGCCGCCTATCAAAGTCTGGGTTGCAATAATATCAGTGGGACCAGTGGAACTCTTCCCAGGCCACTTCCACCAGCTCCTCTGGGGGAGTAACGAGGTTTTTCCAGGCTAGCCCAGAGATATAATCTCTCCACTGTGTCCTAGGTCTACCTCCAAGACTGACACACCAAAACACCTCATCTGGTTCCCCTGGAAACGAAGGAGCAGCGGCTCTACTCTGAGTCTCTACTTAGTGTCTAGGCTCTGAACTCTATCTCTAAGGATAAGCACAGACACCCTGAGGAGAAAGTTCATTTCAGCCTCTTGTATCCATGATCTTGTTCCGTCGGTCACTACCCACAACTCCTGACGATGGGTGAGGGTTGGAACGTAGATCGACCAGCACACTGAGAACCTCGCCTGCTGCAGGGACTTCCAGTTTGAAACTTTTCTTACTTCCCTTCTCTCATCTGTTAAACTGAAATATGTTGTGTTTCCTAAATATGATTTTGCTGTTTATTTCCATATCCTCACACTTTTCAAAAGGATTCCTCTGATCTTTAAGTATCTGTCTGAGGCATAAGCACCATGTCCACCTTTAACCAGATGAACAGGTAACAGGTGGTAATCCTGACCTAATGGCGGGGTGTACCACCATTAAATTTAATGCTCTTCTGAGACGTTCACCTGGCGAATGAATACTGCTAATTGATTTTTTTTTTGTCACCATCAACACGAGCAGTACGTTTTCATGGCTAATGGCTGAATGAGCATACAGGCCAATGATTTGATTTCTGAGGTCTCTTGTTATTTTTGTAGCATCAGACTTGTGGAGTTTTTGCAAGTCCCTCTGAGTCCTTGACACACACTGAAGAGCAATTTCCATTGAGGCACTCCAACACAGAAACATGACTAATGAAAAACTGAAGAGACAGTAAATCTGCTCAGAGGTCAGTGAATTCTTATTAACCTCTCTTTGACACTGCTTTTATTTATCTGTTACTGTACAACATTGATACCCACTATCTTATCTCTAAAATTAACGGTTTTCTATATTTAAAATGAGAAAGGCAAGTGTTTGCACTCCAGAGTTAAGAAAACTTGCCTCACACAAACATCATACTTCATTTTAAGTTGCTCTCTATGCAGATTTTGAACACTCAGCTTAACCACACTGTCACATCAGGTTAAAAATAAGACTGCTGACTTTTTGACCACATGTTTAATGCTAAGGCCTCACAGACAAAGTGGCCAAAATATGTACACTCTTGCTGGGAAACATTTAATTATCTAAGTTTCATGTAATACAGGGCCCTTTTTATCTGGAAAATGGCTTGATGCAGATTACTTCTTATTCTTAGCTACCAACTAGGGAACAACTGACAACACAAGATATAAAAGAGAGTCAAAACCACTAACAGTAATTTAGATTTGCAAGAAAACCTGGTGCAACCTTACATGTTGGATCTTTTATGTGGAATAAACACAACAACAAAATAAATAATAGAGGATTTCACCTGATCTCCTCGTTTCAGTCCGGCCTCTGCAGCCTTGCTCCCCGGCTCCACCGCCTCAACAAAAACGCCAAACCCTCTCTCGCTGCCGCCCTGCACGCTGAAGTAGAGCGGGGTCTCCCTGGACGGCTTCTGTAGAGTGATCTGCCTCCACTTAGCTTTGGCTGCACACGCTATATTCAGCAGCCGTAAATGGCCCTTCATTTTCTGACAAGGGGGAGAAAATTGGAACATGATTAGGGTGAACTGTGTTGCATTTCAATGAGTGTTTTATGTTTCCTGAGCTGTGTGTAAATACTTGAGGATGATTTGAAACCAGCTGGTTTCAGATGAGAATCTAAATGATTTAACACTCTCACAGACTGATCTGATTTACTTCTCTCATGACACTACACATTTGTCTTTAGAGATTCTTTTAAGGGAAAATGACAGATTCATATCTTCAGCTTAAATTCAGGTACAATTTTATCTTACAGTCACTTCAAGATGTTTCTCAAAGTCCTCCAGGAAGTGCGTCATGGCTGGGTCACCCTCAAAGTCATTGAAATGGTTGTTGACCCACAGGAGGACTATTCTTGTTACCTGTGAAATGCAATGACAGCTTTTCTCAGTTATACATTTCTTGTTACAGACTATTTTCATCCTCAAGCGTTTCCAATATTGATTACAAACAGCTGTGTTGAGAATATTGCTGCAAATTCAAGACAGTTCAGAGTTCAAAAAGCTAGGACTGTTAACAGTGGGGGGCAGTTTACTTTGAGTAATAAAAAGAGACATTTATCTACTCAGACTGTGACAAAGAACATGCTTGTACACTTCGGTCCTAATCCAACATTGCACATCAGAGGTATTCAGGTTTGCATGTTTGCAAGAAAATCGTCGTCTCTGGTTGCCTATCCTGGCCACGCCCAGTGACAAAAAAATATTTTTCTAGTTTTTCATCAGGAATGTTTCTAGTGTGCAGATTTTAAATTTGAAGATAATGTGAAAAAACTGTGGAACTGTTTTTTTTTTCAACTATGAACCCTGTAAATCATCATAATTGGACATTTAACTCAGATTTCCAAACTTTCTGTCCAGAATACGCGATGGTCCTAAAAGACTTTTTTTAAGGTCTACACATGATTGTTATGCACAAAAAAATGCACCCAATTTGGGGTTAAAGCAGTATTAACAAAAGAAAGGAATAAACCCTAAGAAAATTAAGTAAGAAGGTCAAACATGGAAAACAGTCAGGAGGCTAAATGATGGCCAAGTTTATAGCTGTAAAGAAAGTGTTCAACCACTTAGTTTTGACCCAAAGTGATGAGAATAAAAACCTAGAACAAGCAGTGTCTTAGGTGGCTTGTTTCTGCGAAATAACACCGGTGTTAACATTGTTCCGGCCTTTTCAAAAGGTCAGAGTAGCATCCGATACAGCACCACAGCATCAATCAATGTCCACTTCTCACTCTCTCCCTCACTCTCTGCAACATCTCTCTTCATTTCCTTCCACCACCACCACAGTGACTTTCTCCTTATTCATACTGTACAGGATTAGACCTGAAGATCATAAGCCTGAATGACAACCACATAAAGACTATTGACAGTCCAGGACTAATCTTTGGTTAAAGCAGTTATGGACAACAGGAGTGTCAGGCGTGAACAAACCGCTGCTGGGCTCAAGGACGGCTGAGCAGGCTGAACTTGTATTGATCCTGACATGATGAGCGCCACAACACAGGAATTTTTATCAGTATGCATCGATAGTGAACATAAGAAATACTTCAAGGGACATAATAGCAGTTGTTAGAGTTTGATTTAGTATCCATGCTTTCACGCCTCAAAAAGATCACCTTGACATCCTATCTTCATTCAATAAAAAGACCTTAACTCTGAATGTAGTCTCCTAGAAGCATCATTTTTAAACTGTGTGCAGGAAGGCATGATTACAACCTCTGAGAGTAATGTGACAAATATGAGTCACCTGTTAAGGTGCACTTTGGACCACTGGCTATTAATTCAGGACTGAATTCTTCTAATCTTTCATGGAGGTAGAAGAAACACAACCCTAGTTCCAATGAAGCTGGAACGTTGTGTAAACCGTAAATTAAAACTAGAATAAATAATTTCGAATCCTGTTTAACCTATATTCAACTGAATATATTACAAAGACAAGATTTTTATTGCTCAAACTTTTGAATTTAATGCCTGCAACACGTTCCTAAAAAGCTGAAACAGGGTCATGTTTCCCATCGTGTTACATCACCTTTCCTCTGAACAACACTCAACAAGCGTTTGGGAACTGAGGACAGTAATTGTTGAAGCTTTGGAGCTGGAATTCTTTCTCAATCTTGCTTGATGGACAACTTTAGCTACTCAACAGTCCAGAATCTCTGTTGTTGTATTTCCACTTCATAATGTGCCACACATTTTCAATGGGAGACAGGTCTGGACTGCAGGCAGGTCAGTCTAGTAGCCGCACTCTTTTACTACAAAGCCACGCTGTTGCAACAGGTGCAGAGTGTGTCTTGGTTTCACTGTCTTGCTGAAATAATCAGGGACAAAGCTTGCACAAAGAAGCACAGTGTGAAAAACCCAAACTGAATGCACAAAGTCTCACCGTGTCCCGCCGGCTGTCCAGCTGAAACCACTCCAGTAGCTTTTTGCCAACATCCATTGGGTTTGACAGGAAGGTCCTGTAGGTCAATAGAAAGTCTTCAATGTAGGTGGGGTCGACCACTGACGGCTCCTCCACCAGGTGCATGATCAAACGCTCTGGGGTCCCCTGGGGGCGAGAATTATACAGGCTTACACATAAAGATACAGAAGAATCATATGGGGCCAAGTCATAAATTCAGGAGAGAGACAGAATGACACATGAGAGGACATAATCTATACTGACACACTCACAACACAAGCAGAGGCTCACTCACACACACTGTAAGGTTGACAGGCAAAGAACACATGTACACACCAATTTACATATTATTATGTTCACATTAATCATAAAAGTGACAAGGACATAAACTTTACAGACGCCACGATCCAAGTGATCTTTCAGTCAGCCCTCAATAAAAACAGCACACATGGATACACATAAAGAGCGGCTTTAGCTCCGAATATATGTGACCAAATCAACCATTTCTTCAGCTTTCACCACCTTTCATTTTTATTTACTAACAGAAGTCGAATGTATTCAAAGTCACATAAAAGTTGTGTAACCATCTTGTGGTTTTTTGTTAAAGCTTGAATGTAGAGGTTTCTGGGGAAACGATTTATCCAACGGGGAACAGAAACTAGAAAGGCCTCAAACTTTTGTCTGACACGAACCAAAGCCAAAAACAGAAGCGGAAATGCGAACACTTGTGAATTGACTCATCTCCTCTGGATGTGTTTTTTGGAGCCAACAGCCTGTTTGTCGGGAGCGGTGGCCAAGAAAATCATCCAAGCCCATTATCCGATCAATACCTGGCTGCCTCTGGAGGCTCGGAGAGGAAGATCAAAAGGCCTTGAAGCGCTTTGCACTGTAGCATACGAGAAAATGCTCCAATAGTGCAAACTGTGCTTCTAGACAATCAAGTGAAAACACGCGGAGCAGCTACATTGATGTTTATGAGAGAAACTGTGAGCAAAGGCATGATCGATTCATAATGAGGTGGTATCCAGATCAATTGGTAGCAATTTGGTGTTAATTATAATGATAAAATAAATATGTCTAAGTTGATTTTTGTGATTTGAAAAGTTGGTAGAGTTGCTTCAAGCTGCAGAGGGGTTTTAAAGATTCATTTTGGCAGGTGTTCTTGTTCCCTCCTCTGTCTCTTCTGGCTTAGTTTATGGTCTTTATAAAGGTCAAATCTATTTATATACAGAGTCAGACAGTCAAGCTTTGATCTTGGAGAAACACCACTCCTTCTAGACTTCATGTGTGAACTAGGTTTTCCGTTTAGTTCGGCTTGTACTGTTTTTGTTTTCAACACCTCAGAATACCATACATCCCAAAAAATTGACTGACCATTTACAGTTTTTTAAAAATTTTTCTTTAAGTCATTGAAAATTTGAAAGAATGAGGAAGTTTGACATTTGATACATTGTTGAAGCTCAGAAGAGACACTGCCAGTTTCAACATGCCAACTTCTCAGTAAGGAAAGTTGCTATTGGATGTCACAGAAGCTGCTGGAAGTCGCTAAATGACTTCATTGCCTGATTTGCATAACAAACTATTTGCATGAAATTGTCAAGGACACTGTAGGAAAAAGACCAGCAAAGGTGACCCAAAGAGACAAGCACATGCATGATTCGACTGCATTTAGTTGCCTGCTCTGGCTGCAGCTGAGAGGGACTGCTGCAAGCGAGGAGGACTTGTCCACCTGTGAGTGTTTTGAACAGAAGAGGGGCAGCACCTTCTGCTTGATGAGGAGAGTAAGAGCAAAATATACTTTCACATCAGAGTCTCCAAACTCAAGAGAAGTCACTTTATTTGTCTAGATGGACCTAAAAAGTCATTAAATATAGCCTTAAAGTCACTATTGGCGCTTTTCCACTATGCAATTCCAGCCCTACTCTACTCTACTCTACTCGGTTTGGTAGCTTTACCACTAGCCCGACTACAGACTCACGGTGGGCGTGGATCTTATAACACAGCTGCGCTAAAGTGCTGCGCAGAAGTGCGTGCATGTTCATCTATAACGCCACACAAACATAATTTTGTACTAACATATGTGCCACCGTGGTCTGTAAAGGAAAAAACAAAGCTTTCAAAAGATTTCATTAAAGTTATACAGCGGCTCAATGTGGGGCGGCATGACACAGGAGCGGAGGTAAACAACAGCCATGTGCTGCATGCGCGCAGAGGGAAACGAAGGAGCTGCTTAACAACATCAACTCTTCACTGGATCCTGTGAGATCACTTTAATTTTTGATTTTTGGGCCTGGTATACCAGAGATTTTTTGTTGAGCAATCAGTCTTCTTTGAACTGTTTCTCCTTTTTGGATTAATGGACTGATTGGTGCTTAAAGACTCTCGTGGCAGACAGATCGCTCCTGCGCCGACAAACTTTGATTTAATTTAAAAGACTCTTTGAACCGAACTATCTTTGCTGTTAACTTTTTTTTGGTTTAAAAAGGACTTTAAACTTATTTAGGAATCATGAAGGTGCATTTTAGGGCTGTATTTTGTCTTCATTCAGTCTGGTTCTGTGCCATCGGGTGTAAATGTCATTAAAAACCCGTCGCTGACTTATTCCTTTGCCTCTTGTAAGTGATTTGTTCAGAGTCAGAAGCTGCAGAGACGACATTCTCTGACCAATGAGTGACCGGCAGTCCGTCCACGTCACCTTTTAGTATCGGCTTTACTCGCTTGGAACCAGGGTAGAGTAGGTACTAAAAACTGGCGTCTGCCGCGTAGTACTAATGCGGAAATGCAACACAAACCGGGTAGAGCCGAGTAGAGTAGGGCCAAGGCGAGTCAGTGGAAAAGGGCCATATGTTAGCAACACTGCTTGCAGAAAGTTGTGGTTTTATCCACCATTATCTTACTGTTGTAATCATTAATCATACAAAATCCAAAGCGCTTCCATAGAGAAGAACCATACAACACCATACACACATCCTCCAACTCTAATGCATCCTTTGACTGTCTTATTTACCCACCATGCTCACAACACACACTTCCCTTCACAACTGTCCTGCTACACTGCTACACATTAGTATGAACAGTTTGATCCTTTGTTAAGTACTCCTGAATCCTGAATCTCTTTATTTTGCAATCTGAAGTGATAAAAATAAAGCATATTTTTATTGACTTTGCAAGAGTTTGAGTCAGATCCAATACCTCTTTGAGATTTAAGAAGTTTTACAACAGCTAAAACAATTTTTGAGCAAAAATTGCATAAACTAAACTCCTACTCTGAACATTTCAAGTCACTAACCTTGATGACGATGTGTCCCTTCCTGGTCCCGCTGCGATCCAGCTCCCGATGCTCCTTCACCATCACGATCTCCCCTTCCTCCTCCACCTTGTGCGTGTTTTTCTCCACATGGTTGAGGATCCTGCAGTAGTCCTCCTGAGCGATGCACACGAACTGGTCGAGGATGACATGAGGACAGCGGGTGAACTTGTAGTAGAGCAAAACATTGCTGGGCACCATGTACGGGTACTCAAACAACAGCACGGAGGAAGCATGAGTGGCAGCAGAGAGAGGCATGGGAGGGATGGACGGATGGAGGAAGGAAGGTCCAACACGAGGTATTTCTCACACCAACTCAGCAAGATCAAATAATGTGCAAAGTCAGCACCCAGAGAGGAATAAAACCATTTGCAGCCATTTAGAAGAGGAATCCTTTACTTCACCTCCGGCGTGTCATACCCTCATGAAACCGTCAAGACATAACTCGTCTCTATCCTGCAGCTCCGTCTGTGGTTTGCAGTGCTTTCTTTAACAAAATCATCAATTTCTGCATTTGTCTCACTGAGCTCTACCTCTGCAACTTCCTCTGCATGGACACAACAGGAAACAATGTGTACAGTTGAGGAACTGGCCAGTGTGAGCAGAGGGGCTGTTACCACGAGGACATGCAAGGCTTATAACTGCGTGCACTCTTGAACTTCACTTCCTAGCTCTATTTCAAGACCGACTTTCTGTGAAAAACCTGCAGAGCTATTTAAAAAGTCAGCTACGAACACACCATCACACGTACAGTAGAAAGTCTGAACAGTAATGCACGCAGAGTTTTGCCAACATGAACTCAGAAACGGATAATCTTAGTGACCAAATACGCCAGACTTTTCCTCTGGTGTTAATTATTGCAGGTATACTGAAGTTTTTAGACGTAATTTAACGTCTTTGTCTCCCTCACCTGGCAGTCGTCCCCCTTGGTGCGAACTTCTCCATCCATGTACTGTTTGTCCAGTGACGGTGAGATGCCGAAACTGTTGCCCATGCAAAGAGTCTCCGTCCTTTCCTCAGGATGGCTGATCTCCACGGCTCCGTTCAGGATGACATACCACAGGTCCAGCTACAGACAGAAAGAGACACAGCACGACTTGTTTGAAATTATCAACCACAAAAAAAAGTGGAATTCGGCAGCCTTTTACAGCTGTAGGGTACATGTCTCAAAAGTATAGACGGGGAGTCTATACTGCAGGCTGAAGGCTTACTTTCATGTTAAAACTTTGGTCTGTAACTGATATGGAAAAAATTCTTGGTATTTCTCTGAGTTTGAATCCTGTCTCTTTACTCCTGGATCACCCATGTTGAGATGGTATTGTTGGTACCTGCAGCAGACTGTATAATGTTCCTACACATGCTGCAAGGAAGAATATCTTTGTTGTCATAGATAAGTGGAAAAAAAACCTGGAAAGTAAACCAGCATAAGTTTATTATGCAAAGTTCTCCTCTTTCAAATATGGACCCCATATCCACAAGACAGGAAGAAGGGAGAGTTTTTAACCCTCTGATTCATGAATTATGAAAGCCAGTGTCTGGATTTTTCCTTTGAGTGCTTTTATTTGTCTTAAGGCATTAAAAAAAAAGTTTTCATTTTTTTTCCCAAATATTTGTAACAGAACATTCAACATAAAAAAAGAGTGAAATTAATTTAAACATAACTATTTTTTTGTTTGACTTCCTTTCTTTTTTTTTGGTAATTTCATGAATAATCTTTTTTTAATGCTTTGCAAAACATTTTTACTCTATTTCATCCATTTTAACACTGAAAAATGTATAGTTATTACGCTGTTTTACCCTCAAATGTTTGTCTATAACTTTTTTTTAAATATATATGTTTGGAAAAAGAATTGAAAACATTTTTTTAAAGTCCTAAGAAGAATAAAAATATCCTGACACAGGCTAATCTAAATTTCCACCACCTGAACCATTGACTTTAGGAGTAAATAAGTTTTAAATAGGTGTCCACTGTAGTGACCACTATGCACCACAGGGTTAATATAGAATCTGACTACTACACTTTAGCGAATTTATGCAAGTTTACGAGGAAATTTTAAAAGAAAAACCCTGTTATGTTTCAATACAAGACTGCATTATTGATTCAAGAAAGAAAACAGTAGTTACTTGCATTGTTTGCATTGCATTTTGGGACCCAAAAAGATGAGACCACACGCTGCTTCTTGCTTGTTTTCTATGGATTCCTCTTCAATGAAAAGTATGGTACACTAAGACTGATTACCAACCTGGGATTAGCTTGTTACACATAAATCTAACTGAGTTTTATGTTTTTTTTATAAATCCAAAGAGTCTCAAAGATCTGTGCTTCCTCATCTCTTGGCTTACAACTGTCTTTACATTAAAAACCAACATGTTTGAAGGATGAAGAGGATACAGCTCGGTCCAAGCACCACACCTACACAGCTGCATGAGAATGAGGCTTTAAATGGCCTGATATCCCTCCCTGACATTTAGTTTATTGTGAGCATAATGTGGGTTGTGTGAGGGATGAGTGTTATAGTGAAGAGGTATTGTGTCTCTAGTGGTGGCTCTTAGAAAAGGAGATGCTGGCAGGCACAATAGAACCAGCCATTCATCCACAGTGAGTGTGCGGTGTGGGCGGTGGAGGGAGGGCGAATGAGCCCGGAGCTCCCCCCGAACCTAAAACTGATATATCCTCTTCATTGCCTTTTTTATTCTCTCGTTCTTTCTTACTCTGCAGATTCTCTCAGTTTCTTTTTCTTTCAGTCAGACTCAAGATCTCTGCATTTCTCAGCGGTGATGAAATGGTAATAAGAAAAGCCGAGGTCGACAACGGCATCCGTACCAACACAAAAGAGCCTCGAGAGGCTATTTCTACGACGCCTCCTTTAATTCCACACACCTTAAAGCACATATATATGGAATTCATATCACAACTATATCTGCAAGTGTACATAAAGTGAGTAAAATGTTATTGTTTGAGTCAATTCTTCAAATAAAAGACAGGAGGAAAAGTTTATCCTGTAAAACTCTTTAGTGTTACGCTGATGCTCCCTTATCTTCCTCCATCCTCTGAAGCACTTTACCTCCCTTTAATACTGTTAGACCACTTTACTCTTTTTATTTTCCTACCCTTTCCTGCTCACTTAGCAGAGTTATGTTCTCCTGTGAGAGGAGACAAGTGCTTCAATTTGACCTTCAATATAAGTCCGCGGAGAGGCGACATGTCCATCAAGCAGGCTCGACGCAGACAGTATGGGAGCGCAGATATCAAGCATGTATGTCAGTCCCGTCCTCCTGGAGCTCAGCGTCTAGCAGTTCATCGCCATTTGTCACCCTGTCGGCTCTAATGCCGCCGTTTGTAACCCAACGGCCATGACAGAGCGCCCGTTTCTCAGGCATGTAACTTAATTAATTAGCCGTGTAGCAGCTCAGGTGATTGGCAGGGCTTTTACTTCGCAGTGACTTTGCAAACATCACTTTTGGTGGCTTTAGGTAGAGCGGACGTCGGTGGAGAAATGTTCCTGCAGAAGTATGTCGACAGCTTTGTTTCCTTTTTAAAACTCAGAGTGCATTGAACAGAGTTTGGAGAACATGTGGAAATGTATAATCTCTTATACATTATGGAAAAACTCACCTTCTTCATAAGACTATGGGCTGATGACTGGGCAAAATACTGGAAAAAATGGAACTCTTATATCAACACTTGTAACCCCTCTTCAGTATAGATGATATACAATGCTATGTACTATTGATTGGCCTTAAACAATCGCCCTTATATTTCGTTTTGTTGTATTTTATGTTATGTTTTGTAAACCTGAAACTAAAATAAAAAGAAATTTTAATAATGGAAATGTATAATCTCTATCTTTCAGCTTTCCTGCAGTTTTTATTTCACGCTGACTCAACTGAGAAATGTGCCCCTATGAAACTGAATTTGAATAATTATATCAGATCTGAAATGCTCTTTTTGAATAATTGAAAAGCTGAATCTGAATGGTTTGAAATACAATTAAATATTGAATTTTGGGACAGGGTAGCAGAAGGTTTCAGTAATTCAAGTTTATGACTTTTAAGACCATTTTAAAGACAACTTAAATGAAATTCAAGCTTGAAATGATTATAAATAAAGGCAATGTTTGGAGAATCCTGCTGTATAACAACCCAAGCGTAGTGTGCATCACTCAATGCGACTAATTCAAGTTTACTTTTTGTCTGTTTCTTTAACATAAAGTGATACTCTGTGCTCTCTGGTTCAATAGCTGTATGCACAAGTGCAGCAAGCTAGCATGCAGAAAAGTCATTTTCATATTTACTCTGATATACAACTGTTCACAAACTCCACCCATGTTTGCGAGTTACTTCCTTTGTTCATACCTCTTGTTTGTCGTGCAGTATGGTCGTCCCTGCTTGCTCCACCACCTCAAACACCATGACGCTGCACAAGTCTCTGCGCACGGACATGGTCATGTTTGCAAAGGCAGGCAGCTGGTGCATGAACTCCAGTAGTTGTTCTGTTTAGAAACAAAAAAGAAAATAAATAAATAAAAACAACTGTGAAACTTGTTCACAGTATGTATGTATGGATTTTACTTGTAATTCCTCTCAGCTGAAGGCCTGAAACATTGATTTTTCCACTGAGGAGCAGCACTATTACCAAAACAAACCTTTTAAAAGGTCCCAACTCAAATACAGGACTAGAGCTTCAATCAATGCAAATGAGAAGAATTCCCTGTGTGTTTGCTCTCAGTGCTAATTATCAGCATGTCTGAGGTGGAACTTTTGCACGTTTCTCTTTTCTTAATGATTTCTTCTTCTTCTGGTCAACTTCAAATTTCTGTGGGGGAGAATTTCAAGCTTTTTAATCTGGTTAAAATTTCCACCTTTCAGCCTGTCTCCATACAACTTCTCCCTCTGAATGAGCTGAGTGAAACACGTCAATGGTGAAGGCCACGAGAAGGCCACGCTCCCAATAGGGGCACAGCAGACCGGGTCTTTACAACTCCCCTTAACTCTCTGATGTTGTCACCTTCTCCTCTAAGACCCCACTGGGTCCCGCTAATGAGGTCGTTCCTCTGATTGCCTGAATAAAAATACACAGTGGAAGGGCACCTGTGTTTAGAGACCACTGCGAGGGGTCTCTTTGTAAGAGGGGCATTTGTGTTAGTGCTGCTGTGCTTAATGAATGATAGATGGTGTTTCTGAGGGAGCAGGCTCATGCTCATGTGGGATAAAAATAGCCGACAGCTCTCTGGAGACATGGAGGCGGGTTATGTGTCTCATTTTGTCACAATCTGCTGCCTTTTAATGTAGACGATAAAAACAAATCTAAAGAGAAGTAAAACAAGGTAACATTAGCTCTTAGCAGTCGCACTGACCGATGTCATCGTCGTTGCGGTCGGCGGGGTCTTTCTCCAGACACTCTCGGACCAGATCTCGACCCAAAAGAGTGTCCGAAGCTCTTTCCAAGTCTTCGTCTTCCTCCTCCTCCTCTTCGCTGTCCACTGCTGCCTCTGGAAGTCCGGACAAGTCCACATCTCCCAGCTCGCTCTCTGTGGCCTGGAGGGAACACAGTGGAGAAGAGAACAGTTTGATAAATTTAACAGGGTGATAAAGAAAGGATGAAGTATGTGGAGAATTATTTGACAGTGGCGGATTTAAATGACATCATTAATCTTGAGAAGAAAGACAAAGTGCTGTACGTGGAGGATGAACCACATTTTGGTTTCCTTTAGGACAGAGCAGCTTGACTAAGGATTCCTTACATGAATATTTTATTTCATCTCATATTTTCACCTGGAGACGGCTACAGAAACTTAATTAAAATAATAAATATATGGCAAAACCTTGTGATGTGAATATTGCATATGCCCATATCACAATGACGGTACTGTAACAACACATTATTGTCTCTAACTCCTGATCTCTTTTTCATTCAACATTGTACATAAAGTTGATTTTCAGTTGTGCTTCATTCACTCAAAGGCATGAATCTCTTTAACTTCAAAGGTAGAACTTGTGACCCTGAGCTAACTCATCCAAACCTCGTTCTAAACTAGAAAGCAAGGATCCGCCAAATATCTGTACCAGCGCTCATAATTCACATCCCCCCTGTTTCCCCCTCCCCCTGTGCAGAAGCAGGCAGATGGTTGGCACGGTACAGACTCTTGAGGGGCAGAAAGGGCTCCTGAGTCAGGTGGGGATTGAACCGTCAACCTGAGAGGTGAAAAGAGGAGCTCTCCAGTGGTGGCTGCAGCCATCTGTCAGCTCCTGAAGGTACAGTAGGTCTCATGACAAAGACAGCAGCTGAGCCAGTTTAAGCCTGATTTTTACCTGTTTGTGGATCTTTGGACTAAATTAAATCCATAATTCAACAGTTTTCAATAGTTTTTAATAGCAATGGTGGGATAGAGTGGTAAAAATGTGCTGTTCATTATGCATCAGGCATCATAAAGGATGAATTTTAAAACATGAAGAGCAGATTTGTTTGGTCTAGCTGGTGGGACAAAGTAAATTTGCATCCACTAAGTGACGGTGTCATTGAATGTGCTATGAAACTCTCTGCCTCTGCAGTGGTTTGGTACCATGCCAAAGATTTTTTTTTTTCAGAGGCAAACGGATTAAGCTAGCAGTCCACCCAAATTTCAGGCCCAGGTTCACTCTTGTTTTCACAAATGAGGTTGGACACAATATTTAGAGGACTTTTGAACACGCCAGCTGCTCAGCTGTCCTTGGTTTAAATTGTTCTAATCAATGAAAATAAACAGAGATGGAAAAAAAAAAAGTTCTTTGCAGTCATTTAATTTATATTCTGATAGTTTTAGAATTAATAACCCTTGAGAACCAAGCAGTTTCTGGTTGTTTCTGCTTCACATTTTAAGTCACTGTGGTGTCATTGTTTTTCTGAAATATGAAGATCCCAAAGTAAATCCTAAAGTTTTGAAGCCCCTGATCACAGTGTGTATTTCCATCATTAAGGGCTTGAGAAACAAAGAGAGATTTTATTTTTCTCCATCTCCCAGCACATTCTTTACACTGCAAAAACTGAAATCTAAGCAAGTCATTATGTCTTATTTTCAGTAAAATTTGTCTTACTATTCTTGATTTGAGCCACATTTACTAGACAAGTTCATAAAAATGTCTAATTTCAAGTTTTTTAAGGACAAAAATGAGGCATCAATTGCTTGTAACAAGTAAAAAAAATCAGAGATAAAAGATTCTTGTTTTAAGACATCTTTCTAATTTCAAGAAACTTCCCCGGATGAATTCGTCTTATCCCATTGGCAGATTTTTTTGACTTGTTAAAAGCAATTTACACCTCATTTTTGTCTTAAAAAAACTTGAAATAAGACATTTTTATGACCTGATCTGGTGAATGTGGCTCAAATTAAGAACAATAAGACAATTTTTACCACAAATAAGACATAATGACTTGCTCAGATTTCCGTTTTTGCAGTGTATGGTTTTTATAAGGCCAGCAGAACAAGATGAAGGCCAGACTTGCAGTAATACTTTCATTGTCCTTGACGAGAAGAAAACTTTTATTTTCAGGTATTACATTCTTGTGAGGGAATGACATTCATTCTGAACTTTTGAGGTATTATGGTACTTGGAGAACACTTCAACTCCCCTCTCACTTTCTGTCACTGACATTTCTTTCAGTGTTTTGAGAGTCTGGCGAGCAGGATGTGCCCTTTTTCATTCCCTTGGTCTTTAAGATGAGTTTAAGCCAAGAGGACATACAGAAGAGGGACTTTAGACAGGAGGGGAACAGAAAAAGGAGTAATGCATGCAGGTGTCAGTTCTGAGATGTCAGGGAGGCAGAGGAAGGACGGGGTGTGGGAGGAATAAATGGGGAATATATAGTGAATGACAGGACAGAAGAGCAAATATGGGACAATGTAAAAGGTAAGGACACAGAAACTGATGGAAAAATGTAGCTGAGAAAAGAAGGAGTGAGAAAAACCTTGAACAAAAACCGACTGTTGCACCTGCAGCTGACTGGAGGGTCAGCCCTTTAAGACAGATGTAAACAAACAACAGCGCGGGGTCAGAGACAAGCTGATGGGATCAGAAGCGTGTGATTAATATCTAATCTCAGGAAGAAGAGATCAGGTCTCAGGTGTTAAATGTCTAACCTGTGTTGACCTGACTTACATCAATCTGCAAACACTGGAGGACAGGCTGATGAAAGAGGACAGGCCGAGGTGCACGAGGAGGTCAGGATGTCTGAGTGATGTCATTTCAGTCTGTTTTCTATTGAGAGCAGGTGGTTCTGATGGATCCAGCTGACAATGACTAACAGGCTCTATAATTCACAGGCTGCCTGTGCAAATTCTTTAAAGGGAAGAAGTTTTGCAGTGACAGGAACATGCTGGAGACCAGGTAAACAATCCTCCATGTCTCACTGATGTGCTGCTATTAGTCTGTTGCAGGGAAACCAGACTTGATATTAATCAAATGTGGAGGAGCTGAGCGTTAGCTTTTCAGATGTGCAGGAAGTAAATCAGCTTTGCTTGTGCTGTCAAGTTTGCACATGATTTTTATGAACGCAAACCTTTCGTAGATCAAGCCTAATGAGTATTAATTGTATCTGATAAATCAGATCAGATAACAATGTATGTTTTAGACCTTTAGAAGCTAAAAAAAATAGCTTGGGTTTCAAAAATGTACCAACTAAAACTTAAAGAAACAAATAAGCTCTCATGGCCAATTGATTACAATGGCTACTTTCCTTGTAACACCCTCATTGATTTGCAGCAAACAAATCTTACCATTCTCACTGATGGATGCTAACAATACTAACAAGCAAACAGAACTCTTCTGTGCCTGAACCATAATACAGAAAGAACAAGACTGGAGACAGGGAGCTGGAGAGTGAAATACTGCAGCACTTGGGGGAAGAGAAGCAGAGGCTGAGAGGTAATTTAGAAAGGTTGATGGAATTTATTACAAGTTTTTGTGTAAAGAGAAGAGATTAGGAGAGCTGGGGGGATTAAAATGATGAGATGACAGCCGTGTCATGTACCCTTTTATGGATTATTGATTTGTAGCCGTTTAAATACCCCCCTCTCAAGAAAGGGATTTAATGCCAAAGCACACTGAGTGACTGAATGCACCGAAATGTCATCCAAAGGTAGGACTGAGACAAGAACACGGAGAAATAGAAGGAAGCCTGGCAATAATTTCCTGTGCGCTGAAATGACATATTGCAGTCTTTTTACAGGTTGTGAAAGTGGATGAGTTTAAAAGTGAGAGAGACAACCAAAACTTTTAAAAGCTTTTAGTCCCAGATCTCTCCTATAGATGTTTCTCAGATACCTGTAACATACAAAATCTAAAGATTGAAACATGCCCTTCAAATGATCTACATGATCTCTGCTAATCTGAAGATGCTACACGTTCTGCACCTGTGGTAAACATATAGAACACGCTGGAAAGGTTAAGTTCATTTCCTGCATGTGACCTTTTTTTCCACAGCAGGGCGTGCAGGGAGATCACCGGGATACAGAGCTGGTGCCCAATAATTAGTGAGAAACTCAGGGTCGTAGCATTAGCGAGACATTTATTTCAAAGGTAAGAGGTTAATGCAGTGTGACGGCAGAGGACACGGTTTGAAAGGCCTTACACTTTTAGTTTCGCCATGAAAGCAGATATTGATGCAGCAAAACAACCTTAGGTTTAGATGAGAGGCAGCTCATCAACCCTACTCAACTGCTCGTGAGTTAAGTGGGTCAACGACAAAAAGAGGGTCTAAAAACATATTTTTTAAAAGTTCTTTGAAAATGGATAAAAAACATATTTCTGAGAGAAGAATTATGTTTTCTAACAGATTTCAGTAGTTGACCAACATTTCAAAGATTTTAGGTTCATTTTTTTATAGTATTTTTAATTTGAGCACCCAAAAATGTCAGGTGGCGCAACCAAATATATGAAAATATATTTATATGTTCCTGTTATTTTTTCTGTGTGAAATTATTGGCAAGTATCTCTCAAGTGTCTGTAGTGACTCATACATTTTCATTTTGTGTGTTTCATTTCTTTTATTTGTGAATAAGATAAATAATTTGATGTTAAAATAACATTTCACATTATTACATTGGTTGTACCACCTGACATGGAAATTGTTCCAGTCACCAATGAAGTGAAAAAACCTTTTTTATCAGTATTTCAGAGAAATCTACAAACTTTTCCACTTGGTCACAAATGTCATTTGGGCTCCTCNATTCAATTTTTAGAGTTTAATTACTGTGGATACTTGTCAGGACGGTTGCACCACCTGACATTTTGGGGGTTTGAGGAACCAAAACACAAAAAAACATGTTATATTTTAATAGTTTAAAGATGTGTTCAAATAAGACAGGTTTCATAGAATAAAGAAATACATGTGATGAAATACTCAATTCATGATGGAAGGAAATATTACACTCGGACACAAAAAAAGGGACGTCACGTCATTGACCCAACTACCTCCAACTCAACTGTGAAAAGTCCAATCTCTTAATTATCAGCCCCAAATCACTCACCACAACCAACAATAGCTTCAACCTCTGAATTGAACGTCTCCTTTTTAACTCCCATCTCCCTGAACTGTACTTTGTTCAGCTTTGTCATCAATCAGAACAGAGTCTCTGTTTGTTTTTCAGCTCTAAGTTTGGATCTTCTTAGAGCCCATTCCATTGTTTTTTTTTTCCTCCTTCCCCTTCTATAAAACTTGAAACAGTCGTAGTTTAATATCCAAGGAAACCGTTGCTTAAAGTTTGCTTTGCTTCCTACAGAAATCCCCCCTTTTATCTTTCCAAGTTGGACCATCTTCACAAAATGTATTGTTCTGGAAAAGGCCCTAAACATTACTTTTCATTGATTCATGCCTCCAGTCTGTAGTTTTTTTATTCATGATTTTATTTTTATGTATTTCTATGTTTTGATCTTCTGTAAAAAGTCTTTGAGTGTCTAGAAAAGTGCTTTGTAAATAAAACCCATTGTTATTATTATCAACAAAGAAATGTATTACCCAAAAGGTAACGCAAAGGGTCAAATGATAAATCTACAGACCAAAAAAAAGTAAATCCAAAAACATGCAGTTTCACAGAGCTACAGTCAGTTAATATGTGCAGCAGAGACAATGTTTCAGTCAACAAAGGGCAAAGTGATGAAACAAATGATTAAAACAAGCAATTCTGTACTCACCTGATAAATATCTGACAGGCTACTGCTCCCAGAGTCGCTGGCGATGCTGCATCCTGATTGACTTGGAGGCATGTGCATCACTTGCTGATGGGCGTGGTCTGTTAGGTGCATCTTATTGAGGTCGGCAGGAAGCTGTTCAGACAGACAGGAAGACAGAAAGAGACGAGAAGGTATGAGTTCAACAGAAGCAGATATACTGCTTTATAAAAACACACAGTCACACATACAGAGCCACACACTCTGTTGTTTCATCAGCGTGAAAGCCAAAGCTGATTTGGCACCGTGTGACGTTACACTCTGAGATAATTAACATGAAGAGGACGGAGCTGAAGAGACTTCAGACAGCTGTAAATCCTGAAACAGGGATTCAGGTTGATTTGATTTCTGATGGAAACCCAGAGTTGAATGCTGTGTTGTTGTTTTTTTTCTTGGGGTGACCTTTGCAAGAAAGACAGAACTTAAAATTCATGCCTCACTATGTAATAACGCTGTGGCGGGAATAGACTTATAAAACCCTGAAATTCATCTAGAGCCAAACAGAACGAGATGAAAACAAAGAAAACGACACAACACATTTTCATTTCCATTTTGATGATGATTCAAAAAATCCAGCTGGGCATGACAAAAATCAACCTCAACTATTCCAAAAGTGGTCGCTTTGTTTACTTCAGAATAATCTGCACAGGGCAAACTGGGAGCAATGAACGTTTCTCAAAGATGGCCAACTCCAAAATCTGAGTGCTCTCAAATTCACCCCTCAGATCAACCTGTCCATCAAGGAGCCAAATCTTTCTAAAATCCCTGCCAAGAGTTTCCTCAAATGTCCCATCACTCCTCCAGGGCAGTTTTTCAACCTGAGTGAGAGTGCAACTGTTCAACTTCCACCGGAAAAACCTGACATATCATACACAACTTTAGGAAGCACTGGAGTTGCTTCGATGTATTAAATGGTGTCACTGTGACCGTACTGTGTTGTTACTGAGACATCTGCGTATGGTGACACTAATTAAACAAATACATTCATAAACAGAGGAGCAGCACCGTGATATTTCAGGACCATGGAAAGTAAAAGAAGGAGAATATGCAGAGTCTGATACATAAGAAACTGTTCTATTTGCTCATCATTGCTTAGTGTACAATAAAAATCACTTAATTCTAAAATATATTTTCTTGACAATATTTCTCAACCATACAGCAAATGACAACAAAACTATCTTGGAAGAGATTTAACTTTATTTTCATGAAATTAGAGCAGAAAAATTTGCAAAAATAATCTAGTTGGGATTTTTTCCCCTGTAGAGCAATTGTGATTCATTGTACGGTTATTTTTAGGGTTTCCTATCTAATGGGTTGTTATTATAAATTGCAGTATTGAAAGTGTTTTTCTTGTTTTTTCCTGTTATTCTTGTTTTGAAAGAAGAGTTCTGTCAAAAAAAATCCCCGAAAGTGTGAAGTGTGAAGAGGTATATTCAAATAAATAAAATATTTAATAAAATAGAATATCATGAATTAGTTCAATGTTTTTGGTCACTGATTTCAGAAAGTGTAAGCCAGATATTATGTGGACTCATTAAAAATAGAGTTAATTCTTTAATTTCTTGAATTATTGATCATTATGGCCAACAGACAATGAAAACCCAAAATTCAAAATCGTCTCAGAAAATTTGAATATTACACAAGATCAATAAAAAGGATTTTTTGTACAGAAAATGTGTTGGTACTTTCCAGCTGTTGTCTAAGTTTTGTCCCCATTTTTCCCCCTTTTTCACCTGTTTTTGCTGCTTTTTGACAAGACTCATTTTCATCGATCCGTCTTTCTCTTTTTGCCACTTTTCACCACTTAGTCTATTGCTCTTGAAAAAGATTGTTTAGTACCCTTTAGTACTTGGGTTGAGCAGGATTGAGTGGCACTGGTGTACCTGACTAGCACCACACTTCATGTTAAAGAAATACTGCATTGTCTGCAATTAGAATATTGTACCAGTTCATATTACGACTTAACCTAATTAGCAATTAATTGCCCGGATCTACTTGAAAGAAACTATACATGCCACATCTTGGTTGCATCATTCTGCAAAGAGGCCCTACAAATGTTGCAGTCAATGTAATGTTAGTCAGATCTAATCCAAGTCAGGTCAAGGTTTTATTCCCATATCTATGAAACTAAGATTGAAGTCTTAACCTCAACAACATGTGAGTTATTTTCTACTGAACAACAGCAACAAAAACAGATCTTCTCCACCATTCATAATGGATGAAAACACAAAAATAGGTCAATGTGGAAGGTTTCTTCTGAAAAGAGTAAGAGTAAAAGAGAAGGTTTTCATTTGCTGAACAGTGAAGCTGGTTGATTTCTTCACTCGCTCAAGAAGAAAGCCCCCCACCCCAGATCTGATTCTTACCAGCTTGGATCGAGGCAGAACCAAGGTGAGGGAAGACGTCCTCCTGCGACAGCGTGCAAACCTACAGCACACCTCCTCCATCGCCACATCAGACACCACCGGCTTCTCAAACACACACATAAACGAAGCAACACACTGGCACCACCAGTTATCCATGCAAATCAAACCCAAGTGGAGCCAAGCAGCTCGCTGAGGCTGCGATGAACCACAGTGCCAACATGTAATATTAAAGACTTTGAGTCTGGGGGTTCTGCCCCCTCAGTTCTGTCTTCTAATAGGCCTGATGTACTATGTGACCCCAGCAGCACTTAACTCCCCCCACCCGTCCCACTTCAACAAACCCACAGGGGAACACAGCACTGAGGGGTGGAGTTTACAAGTTCAGTGGCTTGATCTTAATGTGCGGCATATTAAAAGGAAAAAAAACGCTGTTTGATCAATTTTAGGTTCCCTGGATTTAAACAACATGAGGGACCCTCAGGTTGTGTCCTAAATCACTCAGTGATGTTTGTACTTGTGTAAACAGGCAATTAGATACTCCTGCAAAATAATATGAAGCAGGTTTTGAATGTAAATTGGAAGAAGGGATTTGTAGAACAAGGAAATGCAAAGACCCACCTGAAGCAGAAAAATAACTATATGTACAAAGATTTTTGTCGTGCTTCATCCTATTTTCAATGAATTACATCAGTGGCTAAAGTTGTGAGATAATCCCAAGTTACTATTTGGCCTTTTACTGTTCTTTCAGTTGATACCTTATATTAGAATTATATTTTTAGGGCTTGAGTCCAACAACCAGGGACAACATGGATGCGCTCCCAACAGACAATCATGACCTGGGACAACAGCCAAACTCTGAGGTACCAGCGACCCCCATGCAGCCAGCAAGTTCTCCTTGAAACCTTAGGGATTCTAACTTCCTGTGCCTTCAGCTTAAGATAAATCCAACATACCCAGCTACAAAATTCAAATTAGTCATGGTGAAAAATTACAGGGTTGGAGATGGGCAGCAAAGATTTTTGAGACTTAAAAGTGGGCCCTGAGTTTAAAAAAAATGATTAGGGACTACTGGCTTTGAGGAAAACATTACAGACAGCATAAAACATTACTTCACAGAATCTGAATATTAATAGAAAAGTTAAAAACAGCTTTTGTCTTTTCATGTTTACACTCAAGTATCATCAGGACCTGTTACATGACGACAAGCAAAGACCGTATGAAGTAGCTGCTCCATTAACAGTTTGTTCATACTCCCTAAAGGCACCAGCTGTGACAACCTCCTGCCACAGCCAGTGAGCAGGCTATTAAGCAGAACAAACAATGGATTCTGCAGAAAAAATAACAAAGACTACGGATTGTCCAGATGGCAATTACCTTTTAATATACAGAATATAGTTAGATAGCAATTAAGGTTTTTGAAAAACAAACCTGGAGTTAAAAACACTACTCTGGCAGTATGAAGCATTTTCCAAAGAGAAATATCTGAAAAATCATCCCTACATCCCAGAACAGCACAAAACAATTATTGTCCTCCTCTTGAATACTATGAAATAGGTTGATAGTTCAGCCTTGACACTGACAGGAAGCACTGAATGTTGCAGTCTTTAAGATGAAATCATTCAATCATTCAGCTCAAGCTTGTTTTGTTGGATTTATTCCCCATGAAGCACTTACAGGAAAAGACCCAGGCTAGTGAAGACAAAGTTCCTCACAAAGTGTGCTGTTGAGTTGCCAAAGAGTGACAAAAGGAAAAGACACACAGGGGGAGTGTGTGTGTGTTTGTGTGTGAGTGTTGGAAAGAGAGGAGAGGTGAGGGAGTGATGGGAGAAGCAAGTAATTGCGGTGGTCTCGTGGCTCCCATTCACACCACGGACTTAATCCTCCTCTAATCCCCCCCTCTTTCCCTCTCCCACTGTGCTGTGCCGAGAGGGGGGTTTATGGGGGTCTCCCATTCTCCTCATGCATTAAGGATGAGAGTTAGGAGATTAAATATAAATGTGCAGAGTTCCTTCAGCTGTACAACTCTATCATGTCAACCAGCGGGCACAATCATGGAGGGATCAAGCTGGCTGAAAATGTAGTGCTTCCATAACACCAGACACTTAAGAGTCAGAGAGTCTGATTAATGTCACAGACATTCATCTCTAATCCAACTTAATAGGGAAAAGATTTGTAACAAAGAGAGTGTGAGCCAAGGTGGTTAAAATAGAAAAGAATGAAGAAGAGCAAACCTGGAAATGTTGGGTCAAAATGCTTTCATAAAAGGAGGTAACTTCGCACATCTATTTTGATTCCTTTCATTCTTTAGGGGTGGTTTTTCCACCAGAAGGATGACATACTAAATTAAAAACTAGCCCTTACAATTTAGATCTCGGGACTCACTAGTCTTATTGCGATTTACAGATTTTCAAAAATTTTCGGGGCTTGATCCCCTTATGTAATGTACATCAACTGTATATAGTTTGGGTGTTGTATTTCCTTTTTCTGTCAGGTAGCAGATGACAGTTATTCTTTTTTGTTTGTTCTTGTTATTGTGATTTTACTTTCAAAACTGTTTGCCTGATGAAGGTCTTAGCACCAAAACTAATAAATTAATATTGTTCTCAAGTTTTGACAGTGTGCGGGTGTTTACATTTGGAACAAAATTCTTTCACATGACTGCAATATATAAATGAGTAGTAGGCTTTTCGAAAGGTCAAGGAACAGGGGCTTCACTACAGATTGTTTTACCATCTATGATATGCACATGTGCAATATTCATGTCCTAAGTTACTTGACAAATTTTGAGCCTTTGCTACAACAACAATTGTAAGAGCCATTGTGTTCAAATTTAAGTTAATCTTAAATGTCTACGTAGATTAGGCTCCTCCCTCTCTATGCCTCCCCTTATATTCGTGTGATGCCTCTTAGGGTTGACTGAGACAGAACTGTGGCAGGCATGAGAGCCTATAGTTTTCTAACCGTATGACGTATGACGTATCTGTTGTCAAAACCTTCTTAATAAAAATTCAGAAAAACAAGAAACAACTCGTCATTCGCGTCTGGAATCAAGTTGCCATGCTGGCAGTTCTTTGTGGCTTATATACGCCACTACAACTATGATTTCTTTATTTAAACTGCACTTTTAAAAAATTAGTTTCCAAAGTGCTTTTACAGCAGAGTCCGAATATCAGCAAACGAACAGTGAATAAAAGACCCAGTCAGGGACACAACTTCTGATTGAATAATATAACCTGGACTGATATTCATCCATTATGAAAAATGCATTAAAAAAAACAGGGGTAGCCTCCTTCATGACCACATTTGTCTTTCTGCAGACCTCCTTCACTCCCTGAAAGCAAAACACACCAGTTAAGACCTATTAGAGGAACATCTCCCCCCTCCACCTCTTTCTGTACCTCACTCATTGGCTCCCAGTTTAACATAGAGATAAACTAGCTGTGGGCCTGAGTGCTCGGTTCCTCCTATATCCACGGTGATAAAACGGGCTATAAAGCTCTAACTGGCCGTTTGCCTGAATTGACAGGAGACTGGCTCTCCCAAAGGCAATTTACTGTTAGGATAATCTTTGTTACATGTAAGTCAATATGTACGGGGGATGTTTAAGGCAACCTTGAAGATTTTAATGATGCGAGTCTGTTTGGCGTAATAAGCTGCAATGAGATGGTTAAGGTTCCCAGAAGGGGCAACGCTATTAAAGCTCCGGAGGAAGACGGGGTGAAGCCGATGGTAGAAGACGGACCTGTTTAATGTCTTCTTCACCTTGAAATATTTTTCACATTAAATATTAACTATTCTAATCAAGTTCTGGTTTAGTGTACACTAGGGCTGAACAATTAATCGTTTTCTGATCGAAATCGCAATTTTAGACATCATGATCATGTGATCGTCAAAGCTGCAATTTTTTTGCTCCTGACTGACCCAGGATCTGTTGTCACTTGTTTTACACACACACACACACACATCCTCTGAGTGTAAAACTAACAGGAAAGATCCTTTTTTCCTTGGCATTGTTGAATTTTGTTTTGAATTTTTTTTATTATTGCTTTTTGAACTTCGTCTTTATTAAATTGTTACATATTTGATCTTTTTTCACTCAACACAATTAAGGATATTTTGCACTACATCATTTTCCAAAGTTAAGAGTCAAAAATTTTTGTTTTTCAGTCGTTTTAACTAAAAATACAATTAAAAAAGTCCAGTTTAGAAATGTAAAGAATTGTATTTTAAGGTCAGAAATTAAACTATTTATCTCAAAGTCTTTTTTTTCTCAAACATTTAGACATATTTAATAATGTTGTCTTTCTTTTTACATCAAAATTCTTACTTTTTATTTCAAATATTACCTTTATTCCAAAATGTTGACGTCTTATCTGGAAATTTTGACTTTTTATCTCAGACTTTTGTCTTTATCTCAAGATTTTGACCTTAAATGTGAAAGTTTAGACTTTTTTCCCCACATAATGTTAAATTGATTTCTTAAAATTTGGACTCTTATCTTAAAATTTTGACTTTTTTTCTCAGAATTTTGTTCTTAAAATATTGTCCTTTTATCTCTTCAGTTTTCATCTTTGCATTAGAATAAAAGCTTTTGATGTTTCAATGGTTTGATGTAGTTTTCTGTCAAGTTCGTAAATGTTTCTGTACATCGTGAAAACTTCACTGACGCTTGATTTGAAGAAAATCATGAAGTGAATTGAAATCGCAACATCTGCCAGAAAAATCGCAATTGGATCTTTTTCTAAAATCGTTCAGCCGAGTGTACACTTCACTGAGATGCACTTAAACGACTCACGGCACAGTCAGACCCGGGCGTTCAACAAATCACTTCTAATCAAAGAGACATCGACCCCAAAAGGTTCCCAGACAACAGCGAAAAGGAGATAAGCTAATAGACACTGAGGGGATTTATCAAAAATGAAGCATGACAGAGGCATAAACACCACAATTCAACAGAGAGAAACAGAAGAAAAGTGAGAAGAGCACGACGAGATGAACAATAAAGAAGACAAATGACTTATCTGAGTAATTAGAGAAAATGTGATGAGGCTGATGAATCTTGATGAGGATGATAATTAAAGCGGGTTCAACAAACAATGACACAAACAAAGCTCTATGAATATCTTAAGTTATTACTCTTGCGTTCGCAGAGAGATGAAGTAGAACAGTTTCAGAAAGAAGGATTCGTTTCTCAATAGGTTTAACTGCAAACTGAGCATCTCCTGGGTTTCAACTTTGTTCATATCTGTCGCGAAGAAATGGAAAATCTTGCTGTGATATGTTTCATACGAGAACAATAGCTGTTCAACTCTTAACTACATCATGCATCGGTTCTTCTTGCAACATCCAGTCATCCATGATTTATGTAAGAGGTTGTAAAGACTGACACACACCATCCACACACACCTCCACAGCTGAGTAAACACACTCACGGCTCTGGAGAGTGAGGTCAGCGGTTAAGTATCTGACATGTTCGAGGTCGGCCTGTAGATGTCAGCAGTGACAGTTACCTTGAAGTGACTCCGGACCAACTGACACAACAATTAATCAGCACTGAATGACATCCATGAAAGTCAATATAAGTGTCATTTTTTTTACATGAATACTTTTAATTCTTGCAGGTGAAGATGCAGATTATTACAAACTCGGATCAAAAACGAGAATTATGATATTCGGAAACGATAAAATACACGATCAAGTACATGTGGAAGTTGTAAACATTAAAAGAGTATATGAAAGTACATTTGTGGGGATGATATTAACCTGCATTTTAGTCCCAGCTAAAGCAACGCAAATAATGTTTTTGACCAGAAATCACTTCACATTCTGATTCATTCACTATTTCTTCTTTATCTAAATTACCCTAAAAAGTTACTGTCTTGTTTTGTTTTCATTTCTTCTGATTATCACTTATTTGATCTTTAAGTGTCACTTTTATTTTAACAATAACTACACTCTGTTTCCTGATTGATTTTTGCCAACTCAACTTGTTTCAAACAGGAAAGTTTGAATGATGAACCTTGTTGAAACTACAAGTTTTTATAGAATCAGCTCCTCCTAAGAGTAAAAATGTACCTTTGGCAGAAAATTTAACATTATGATAAGTCTGTATTTTTCCGTACATTATGCACCATATCCCATCTTTCTGAGTCTCTTTCAATTGTCTTTTTCTGATCAACCTCACATCTTTTCTTGTGTTGTTTGACTACTGACTCTCTCTTTGTCCAGCACTTCTTTTATTCTGTTTCTCATTACATCCCCAACTCCATAGTTGTCGTGTCTACTTCCCCAGTCTTTCGCTCACTCGCCTTTTCTTTTCAGTTTTCGATTATTTTTGTCTCGTGTTTTTGAATCTTTGCATCTCTCTCCTGCCTCGATCAAACCCAAGTTTCTGCACCAGCACACAATTCTGCATCAAAGCTCAGAGGGAGGGGGGGGGTGAATCGACTGCAAGTGGCCTCCTCAGACTGGCCAGGTGAGGACATTGGCTCTGCTGTCTGAGACACACACACACATGCAAACACACACACATAGTGAGGCCCAGAATTAGCTCTGTAGTGCCGCAACAAGCTGTGATCAATGGATGCTGCTTTTGGCCTCTACCAGAGAGGTAATGATGTCGGGAAAAACACGGGCAAACCAAAGAGGACAACAGATGCAAATAAACATTTTCCAGGTGCAATAAAGCCTATGTAGCATCCAGAAATCTGCATATGCAACATTAAAATATTACTATAACCTTTGCACAGAGAGAGTAGACTGCAGTGGATTCACATTCATCTCCAGGCTTCATTCAGTAAAACACACCCTGAGCTTATTGAAAAGGCTCTGCACATGCTCATACTCCACTCTATTACTGGAAAGTGCACAGACGGCTGGATTAAGATACAGTGCAGAGAGACAGATGGAGATGGGGAGGAAATAAAGGAAACCTGAATTAAGTATGACTAATAGAGAGAGAGTGAGAGGGAGAGGACCATATGGAAAAAGTGAAGGAGGAGTGAAACTGGAGTGAATGNGCATCCAGAAATCTGCATATGCAACATTAAAATATTACTATAACCTTTGCACAGAGAGAGTAGACTGCAGTGGATTCACATTCATCTCCAGGCTTCATTCAGTAAAACACACCCTGAGCTTATTGAAAAGGCTCTGCACATGCTCATACTCCACTCTATTACTGGAAAGTGCACAGACGGCTGGATTAAGATACAGTGCAGAGAGACAGATGGAGATGGGGAGGAAATAAAGGAAACCTGAATTAAGTATGACTAATAGAGAGAGAGTGAGAGGGAGAGGACCATATGGAAAAAGTGAAGGAGGAGTGAAACTGGAGTGAATGGATGTGTGCGTGTGTGTGTTCTGTAAAGGTAGCAGAGAACTGTAAAGAGCATATAATAGAGAGAGAGCTGGCGGAGAGGAGGTGAAATGAGGATGAAGAGAAAAAGAAGAGGACAGATGAAGATAAAAAGACTCAAATATTCTTTTAAGAATTCAGTTCTGCCTCCATCCAGACTGCCATATCTCTGGCAGCATGTGTGTGTAAGCGTGTGTGTGTGTGTATGTGTGTTTGTGCCAACTGGGGGAAGGGACATGTAATAAAATAAAATTGAAATTAAAGGCGACAACAGCTAAGGCAGATAAACAAGAGAGACAGGGAGGAGGAGAGACGGTGCGTGCAGTTTGATGGGACCACAGGAAGAGATGGAGTCAAAATGCCGTCAAGCAGAGACGAAAATCAGAGTCTAGGTTGTGCAGCCAATGAGATGAGCCCTTAAGCAGGTGGCCCACGTTTGAATCTGCAAGTCACTCCTAACTCTCAACCTGTTTCCTAATCTATCCCCTACCCCATCCTCTCTGATTAGAAGCATGAAAGACCCAAAAAATAAAACTAAAAACTAGGGCTGAACGATTAATTGTGATTTTTCTGGCAGATATTGCTATTTCAATTCAAATCATGATTTTCTTCAAATCAAGCGTCAGTGAAGTTTCCACAATGTACAGAAACATTTACAAACTTGACAGAAAATTACATCAAAAGCTTTTACTCCAATGTAAGGATGAAAACTGAAGGTGAGAATTGTTTCGAACTTTTAAATAAAAGTTCAATATTTGTAGATAAAAAGTGGAAATTTTGAGAAGTAAAGACAAATTTCTGAGAAAAAAGTCAAAATTTTGAGACAAGAGTCCAAATTTTAAGAAATCAATTTAATATTATGTGGAAAAAAAATCTAAACTTTCACATGAAGGTCAAAATTTTGACATAAAGACAAAAGTCTGAGATAAAAAGTCAAAAATTTTCAGATGAAACGTCAACATTTTTTTTTTTTTTTTTTTAAAGATAGTTTTTGGGCTTTTCTGCCTTTTAATTGGATAGAGGAGGACAGTGGATAGAGTATGAAAGGGGGAGAGAGTGGGGATTGACATGCGGGAAACAGGCCACAGGTGGGAATCGAACCCGGGCCACCCGCTCGAGGGCAAACCTCATGGTGCGCGGCCATATCCACTAGGCCATCTGCGCCCCGAAAAGTCAACATTTTGAAATAAAGGCAATATTTGATATAAAAGTTGAAATTTTGAGAAATAAAGACTAAATTATTAAAAAAAGGCAACATTTTGAGAAAAAAAATATTTCGAGATAGTCAAATTTCTGTGTATTTCCTTAAAATAAAATTCTTTCCATTTCTAAACTGGGGTTTTTTATTCATATATTTTTAGTTATAACGACTGAAAAACAAAAAGAGCTATCTATGACTCTTAAATTTTAAAAATGATGTAGTGCAAATCAACCATGGTTGTGTGAAGTTAAAAAAGACAAAATACAAAACAGTTTAAAAAACACTTAGATCAAAAAGCTATAATAAAAAAAAATTCAACAGGAAAAAGGATCTTTCCCAACAGTCGAACACTCAAAGGACGTGTGTGTAAAACAAGTGACAACAGATCCTGGGTCAGTCAGGAGCAAAAAAATTGCAGGTTTTGACGATCACATGATCACGACGTCTGATATTGCGATTTTGATCAGAAAACGATAAATTGTTCAGCCCTACTAAAAACCCTCACTTTCATCTGTCTGTGGAAAACTTCCTCATGAAGAATGAGTGCAAAAGCAAAGCAAGTGTAGGTAGGGAGATAAAGGTAAAGAGGGAGGTTGGCCATACTTCATTGGTGGTCTTATATCTTTGATCAGAAGCATACTTTCCCAGCAGATCAAGACTTCTAGTTTGATTCTAACTTTGTACTAAAATCCAGTGTCTCAACCCCCACTGCTTTTGTTTTGATTATTTCTCAAATCTGTGACTTCAACTCAGATCAGTCTTAGCCTCGAGTTCACAACACGTTGAACTCATCTTAATGTGAAAAGAGACAGAAGGCTCTTAAGAAAACAGCAGCATGCATGCAAGTTATTTTTAGCCAAATGTTCCTGTTTTGGAGAAACAGACAAGACACGGTTGTGCAGTGTGTGACATTTAACTAAGCTGCACACAGTTCTCACAAAATCAAAAAAACTGCATGAGAAAATGAATAGAAATGGTTCAGAGAAGACACAAGATGGATCCTAACAGTGTCAGTTAGTAAGCAAAACTTTTCTAACATTGGGGGAGGATTCCTCAGCACGACACCAGAAAATCACTAGAATGAAAAAACGTTGCCATCTCATGCTTGATAAAAATGCATCCAGTGATTTGGCAGGCAAAAGGTTTTTGAGGTACAGGGTTCAACGATCATTGTCTGGCAAGTTTTCAGCCAGGGGAAGATAGAGAGCCGCTGGCGAGCCACTCTATCGGGTAAGCAGCCATTAGCTGGCTGTATCTCCACTCCGCCGTGCCAGTATTGTGACAGACGGGACGCTGAACGGCGCTGTCACCAACTCTGCCAAAGGCCTGTGACTTTTGCCCCAGATGTCTGGGAGTGATGAAGGACAGAGATGCAGCGAGGGAGCAGAGGATAAAAAATAACCAGAGAAAATCGTCAGAAAAAGAAGAATTGAGATGTTTTTTGTCCTTCCTTAAAGTGTAATACCTGATTTGCATTAAATCAGATGGTTAAATAGAGAATAACTGCTAGAAAATGACACTATTTTGAATTGAGAAATTCAGACAGAATTATTCCAATGAAGAGCTTGTATTGCTGATATAAAAATAACCCAAAGCTCCAGTGTCCTCCTTGCTGCATCAGAATTAATCTGAATTTTCTTGGCGTGCATTGGCTTTAAATTGGCTTCAGTGGAGGCTTATTCATGCCACACAGTCTTAGCCGCTCATTGAGCGCCGTGGCGGCTTACACAGTGAAGACGGTAATTGGTATGGGTCAGCACCCCTGCAGAGTCAAGTATTCTTCTCTGGAGGACTGAAGAGGTCTGACTGTATTACAGCTTGGCTTTTGTGGAAATTCCTCCCAGTTGGTTTCTAAAGAGAAAGCTTAGTGTGTGTGTTTGAGTGTGTGTGTGGTAACAGATGGCGTTTGTTGCCAAACAGTGAAACATGTTTCTGAAAGTAATATTCAACCTGTCGCAGAGCATGTGCCCTCCTCTTCAGCTAGTTTAACGCCTGGGCGAGGAAATTTTCAACAGATCTAAACCTGCTGTCAGCACAAATTTTTGAAGTTTTAAACCTGAGAGGAGCGTTCAGAGCGACAGAACTAGAAATTATTTTAAAAAGGAAGTCAAAAGCCCTACTTCTACCCAGTGGTTCAGTTCAGTTCAGTTCAACTTGGTACAGCTTGTATTTTGTGGCATTTCTTACTGGTTGGGTCGGTAAAACCTGGTCCTGTTTGTGTTTCCACATCCAACCATGGCCTTCTTGGTAGGTGGAGTGTAAGCAATACGCAGCATGACACAATGTACCCCGGTAATAAATCCAATGAAGAAGAAAAACGTGACACTATAAAGAAAGCAACAATGGAAGACATCCAGCTGCTCATCTTCTTTGTGAAGTTCTCTTCAACAGGGTTATATTAGTCTTTATTCCCACTATTGCACGGGAGATAACAATTCTTTTGGCCAATCAACAGACAAAAGTGTCTTTAGCTCCACTTTCTAGGGTAGGATCAGCATGTCTGACTCCCACAACAGAAAGGTACCAAAAAGTGGGATGGTACAGGTTGGTAATTTTGGAAACTGCTTCAGTTTTAGTGAACTGAAATGTCAGAAAATGGGTGCTGTACAGTGACAAACCAAACTTAACCACTTGGTGGAAATGGGGCTTAAAACCAATGACTCTATATAGAATGGACAGCTTACGTTTTTGAAGCCAAAAAACCCCGTTTCTCTAGCCGCCATTGTGCAGCCAGAGTCTGCGCAGTAGAGAATTTCCGGTGGAGCCAAGTAAAAAAGAGAATTAAAAATATTTATTTCTTCTTCTTCAGAAGGTTTAGTCTCCTTTTGGCTCTTTCCCGAAGTTTCGTATATCCCCGATAAAAACTACTCACGAACGGCAGCTGTCAACTATCGTAAAACGAAACTTATATCGCCGTTTTTACCGTCCAATAACTAATGAGAAACTAACTTCTCAGGAAAAAAAACACCTGAACACCATGCAGCCAGATGACATCGTCATACTACCTTAGCGTAAGGATGAGAGAAACGTTTCTACGAGGTATCGTAATTTTTTAAAGTTTTCCCGGCTCATATCTGGAATACATGGGGAGGCGGGGCTTATGACCTATACTGCAGCCAGACACCAGGTGGCGGGGCATCTGCTGGAGGCTTCAGTTTGAGCCGAACGTTGTTATACAGTCTATGCTATGCAGTCTATAAAACCGGGACAGGTTCCCCAAATTTCCCACCTGTACCGCCCACTTTTTGGTACCCTTTTGTCGAGATGCCAGACAAACCAAAAGGTGGAGCTAGAAAACACTGTCGTCCGTAATTGTCATCTCCAACAGCAGTAATAAAAAACAGCGACGAGGAGCCACACGCCCATTACAAAGAAGATGAATTGCTGCATATTTTCCACCGTTGCTCTTTGTTTACTGTGTCACATATTTTTTTCTTTGTTAGATTTATTAGCAGAGTACACTGTGTCCCACTGCTATGCCGTCATCCTATTACGTAGCTGATCAGGTTTAAACGCCGCCTACCAAGACAGGCACGGTTGGCTGTGGGAACACAAACCAAACCGTACCAAACTGTGATTATCCATACTCGCTTGGTGAAAACAGGCTAAAGTCTGTATGTGCCAAACGTAACCGATAAACCAAGGTGGACATTTTAAAAAACCGAGAGCTTATTCCAGCTCATTCAGCCCTGTGTTTCTGCTTTCTCTCTCATTCATCTTTTTTCTCACATCCACTCCATATTCTGCTCCCCCTCTTTCATCTTCCTGCTCTGGGAGCGCTGTATGAATACATTTTCACGCTACGATTAAGAATCTATGGGGGATTTTGATGGAGCTGATTTGACGATAATTAATTTGATGGCACCAGTGTTGTGGTTCTGAGGGAGCTGAAATCCAGGAGTTTGCTTTTATATTTGCCTTGAGTGTTCAAGGCTTCAATATGCAGCTTGTGGGAATTGTGAATTACATAAGGAGGAAAGAACGTCTTCATTACACAATGTTTTTGTAGTTAAACAAATATCTGTGAGCATGGATGCGTTCTAATGAGACAAACCTGATCGTATTCAGTGTCAGCCCTTCTTTTGTTCTCTGCATGTGTTTGAGAGTGAATGCGTGTGAGGGTTTGCATGATTAACAGGAAGCTGCAAGGCGTCTCTGTCTAGGCCCCTGAGGAAGGTGGGCCACGGCCAGGTCTGCCGGATACGGGAGGAAAAGCCAAACACTTGGCTACAACACCGTCACAACACAGAAATATTACACGCACACATACATGTCTGTACCTCCTGGCTCCCTTCTGTTAACAGATGCTTCCTGCTCTGCAGCTCGACTCCACGCTACTTCACACACAGAAACACAGGCATGCAGCGAGGCCCCTGGCACCCCTACAGGTTGACCCAGGGGCCAGGTGCAGGGGCAGACCCACCCACTGGCTCTCCTGCTGTGTTTCTTGTTAGTGTTGGCTCCCGTTCCACTCTGTCGGCCCGCTCACCTCTATCCAGACAGCGAGACCACAATTTCTGAACCAACGGCTGGACAGGAAATTAAGTTTGTGTGCCCAGTGACCTCACACCAAACCTGAACTCCAACGTCCGATACCGACTTTAATATTTTACCCATGAAAACTCAGCCTTGAGAGCACAAGAGGGGCTGAGCGGCTGTTTTATGTGAGTTCTCATGGGAATAAAAAAGCTTTTCTTTGAATCAAAACCTGTCTGCTGTTACAATCCACACTGCTGCAAAGACGTCTCACAGCTGAGAAACGTGAATGAAGGAACACGTCAACGAATATCCCAGAAATTAACAATTATGAGCGGTAAAAGATGGTTCTAGTCACAAAAAAAAAAAAAAATCAAACCCCTTTTTTTCTTCTCTGAACGGAGTGTGAGACCTTATTAAATAAATGAGCGAAAAACCCCTTAAGACAAAACAAATTGCTTCTCTTGTCTCGGTATTTTGAAAATTTAATCTTTAATAAGCAAATTAATTGAATTTAGTGTTTCTGCCAAAATGACCGATAGACCATACAGGTTTGTTTTCTTTCAGGCGTACCCGACACATGCCCCTCTCTCTTTCTCTTTTGCGAGTTCACTGAAAAACAACTTAACGATTTGCTGTCCATACTGTTGTACATTTATAAATGCCCTTGAAAATTATCCTGGCTTTCTGTGTGAGGCAGGAGAAGGAGGGGGATGTAGATCAATAGCAGTGAGATAATGGCAGCAGGGGAAATTGGGGGGTGGGGGCTTTGGGTGGTTGAAATATCAGCACTCAAATGTGGGGGCAGCTGCAACATGACTGACAGAGCTGAGGTGGGAGGAGTCTGCACGAGGAAAGAGAAGAGAGCACATGGAGAGTATGGATGCTGGATTCTTAGTGACGGCGTTAACTGCTTCTCCTACAGGGTTCAAGGTCACATGCGTGGGTGTGTATGAAATGTGGTTTTAGAGCATAAAGGTTAGAGCGCATCTTCAAATGAGCAGCCTCACTCTCAGTTTGTTCATGTTGACCAGCCTGGGCATGTTAATGTACACAAGGCCTGAGTGGGCTTTTCACTCTGTAATTTAAGCCTATCGTAGCTAATGGACAGTAATTACACCATTCAGGACACATTTGCTCCTTTATGACACAGCATTGAAAGTATCATATAGAGCAGCATTTTCTCTCAAGTTTGCCGTCAAAAGAGAAGTTGGTTTAATCGTTAAGAAAGTGTTTTTTTCTGCAGCCTATGATCCGCGTCTGTACCAATGACTGTATATAGAATGGACAGCGTGCTTCCGCCTGTCACCGTTCTACGTTTTTGAAGCCAAAAAACCCAGTTTCTCTAGTCGCCATTGTGCAGCCAGAGTCTGCGCAGTAGAGAATTTCCGGTGGAGCCAAGTAAAAAAGAGAAATAAAAATATTTATTTCTTCTTCTTCAGAAGGTTTAGTCTCCTTTTGGCTCTTTCCTGAAGTTTCTTATATCCCCGGTGAAAACTACTCACGAACGGCAGCTGTCAACTATCGTAAAACGAAACTTATATCGAGGTTTTTAACGTCCAAGAACTAATGAGAAACTAACTCCTCAGGAAAAAAAACATCCGAACACCATGGTTAAAGATGAGAGAAACGTTTCTACGAGGTATCGTAATTTTTTAAAGTTTTCCCGGCTCATATCTGGAATACATGGGGAGGCGGGGCTTATGACCTATACTGCAGCCAGACACCAGGGGGCGGGGCTTATGACCTATACTGCAGCCAGACACCAGGGGGCGGGGCATCTGCTGGAGGCTTCAGTTTGAGCCTAACGTCGTTACGTCCACTCATTATACAGTCTATGGTCTGTACTGAGTAAAATTACTATGTGGACATTTTTAAAACCTTGTGACTGCATGTAAATTTGTTATACACATAAGTTTAGAGAAAGTAAAAGGAGGACTGATCTGCTGACTACAGTGCACAATATAGAATTTTTGGCCCTTATCCAATATGCTGATATTTAATACCCTCAACAAGCTGATTACTGATGCAGATATTTTGTTTCTGCACACCAAATTGCAAAGGTTGTCAACTCTCTTCTGTTTTGAAATTAGTATTCAGTCATATGGTGCATACTCAAATCAATTTTTTTTACTGTATCCCTTTAAAACCCTCATTTTCCCACTTTACATGTAGTTTTTAAATGACTGATGCCTCAACCATTTGGGCTAGTAAGAAAATTCAAAACCAAGACAAGCTTTATTGCGATATTCGGGGTACTACAAATATGACAAAGGGGTCTACATTTATTGATACTTCAACTACAAAGCACAAGTGATTACAAAAAACGGATGCAGTCTGATCTCATCACTGTAACTCTTCAACCATTTGGGCTGGCGAAACAAAGAAATCTATCCCTGAAATAAGAGAAAGTAAGCTTTTCAGGCTTGACTTTTACATCTTTTAGAGACCAAACTTAGAGAAAAGTCCAGGTCGACTGTTTTAAACTTGGGTATTAAGGGGATATATTTTATTTGTTGTGAAAAATACTTAATTACTTGACGCTCCCCTCTTGGCACTGGGGCCATGACACTGAGGTTGGGCATTTAATTGGCATTTGAGTGAGAAGCATCTCATCATAATGTATCAGCGTGTCCGCCAATAACATTCATTTTTACGCCAATATGACCCAATGACAATATCTTGCCAATGATGTTGTGCATTCCTACTTCAGGGCTATGATTTTCTACCTTTCATTAGCTATACTTTGTCAAGAAAGAAACTTATTTCTCTCATTATCTTGAGAAAATTAAGTTTTTTTTTAGAGATGTCAAATGATGTTTTCTCCTTCTCTCACAAAATTGTAGAAAACAGCTGAAATTAACTTGTATGTTTGTGATCTCATCTTTTCTTTCTGTTAAACCACAATCTGAGAAAAAAAACAAGTTGTTTTTCTTGTGTGCTGTTCTTCACTCTATCAAAAACATCTCAATAAAAGTCAACAAATTGTATTCTGTTTGTGTTATTTGCTTCTGTTGATTCAAGTCTATTTCATAAAAGGTTTTTATAAAAGGTGCTTTAATTTTCTACGTCTAACCCTCTTTGAACAGAAATAGTATCTTTTTTGAGGAGTAACACCTTTGAAAGACTTTGTTTTTCCTAATTATGTTTCATTTTGATATAATCTTAAGAAAGAGGAGGGAACAAGAGGTTTTTGAGAAATAATAAACAACGTTCTTTGTAATTTTTTACATTTTCAGGCCGACAGAGGAACAAAATGTGTGTGAAGTGAATTAGGAAAGAAGCACATGCAGTGTTTGTTTTGTCTTTAAAAGGAGTGAATAGTAATTTACGACTGATGGGAGGCTCGTTGGGCATGGCCTGGCCTAATGCAGCCCGTATCGATCTTTATCACCCTTATTTCCTGTGTATATGATATCCTAGACCTCCCTCGGCCACACTAAAAGCACTCTTTCTCCTCTCTCTCCCATTGTCCCTCTTCCTTGCTCTTTACGCACTCTCTCTTTCTCCTCTTTCACTTCTCTCTCAAGCATCTCCTCATCTCTCTGACTCAAAGGCCACTGTGCCTCGACACCCTGCGTGAGTTGTGTCAGCCCGTCAATCAGCCCCTACGTGGTCTCGAGGTCAGAGTAAATCCGCTCCGGCTGCAGTGAAGAGGGGCAGGACTTTTACATCACCTGGCAAAGGTCGAACTCTCAGTGCAGTGAAATAGTCCTGTCAACATATACAGGTACCAGGGGAGCTACAGCGCAACTATCTAATGCTCCTTTAATGGTGCCTGCAGTCTGATGATGCGGATTGGCAAAGATACAAAGTGCATTTTATGTTTGGCAGCCATGACATTACGAAACTGTTGTCGTATAAGATTATTTGGAAAGTATTGTTCTACGTCTATGTAACAAACACAGAAAATAAAATAATATATACATAAGTGTCATCTTCGTTTGGAGTAATTGGTACCAAATATAAACACAGAAACCGAAGAACCACTATGTTCCACGTTAGTTGTGTTGGTGTGTACGGACGTTCCTACGGTATGTCACCTTTTGTGTTGCATAAAAACTAATTTAAACATCTTGTTTTGATCTACAAGAGTTATTTACAAGTGTACAAGTTCAACTCAATTAAGTAGTACATACTTGACTCTGCAACTCAATTAAGTAACACATACTTGACTCTGCAAAATAAACAATAAAGGCTGGAGGTTTTGTTTAAAAAGGGCTACTCTTTATGAAAAAAGCTGTGAGTGCGCAATGTATATCAATCGCAAGGTTATGTGTTTATACTTGAGCCTTTCAGTGCAGTCTCTGTAACCTGCCTACATCCAATCACATTACTAATCGATCTAAAGAGTGTCCACTTACATATTTGACCTCATTACAAGCAACAACTCACACAGTTATTTCACCTTCTCAGCGCTCTGTCATCTCACCTGCTGTTATCAGGGTCGGGCAGAGTGACGTGCAGCATGAGTGGTCGAGCGACCGAGAGAGGGAGCGGTGAATGTGAGGGGAGCATAGCAGGGATTTGGACAATCTGACAGTTTGTCTATCGTTAATATCACATGAGGTGCTTTACTTAACACTTTCAGGGTTAAGATCTGTGCTTTGTTCAGCTTTATTTTCAGTCAGAACGTACAGTAGCATGTTCATAGATTTCTTCTAATAGTATGTGTTCATGGATGGAAAACTGAAATGATGATACTTCTGTGCAGGAGCGCATTATTAAAATTCTGACCTGAGTTGAGAAGAATCTCTTGCAGGGAGATCAATATCAAGAATTAACGGTAGGATATCAACATGATTAAGACTCTTTATGAACACAAATAGTGTTCATGGAGAGAGAGACAGAGACAATAAAGTGAGAGTCTGTTATCATCATTTCAGGTAGAGTCAGGGAGAATTCAACAGAACAAGTTAAGCAATAATCTTTTGAAAATACCCCAATTTTATTTTCCTCCTATACTGTGCAGCTTCACCAGATACCTTTAGTAGAATAAAGTGAGCAATCTGAGGTATCTACTTCTTGATCAGATTTGTAGCTTCATGCAGGCATGGAGCCATAACAGAGATAGAGGGTCAATAGATTTTACCAGAGAATAATTAATCTCCTTAGTCCAGTCAATAGAGCACCTTAATGTAGCTATCTATCCTATCTGATGTGCTGATAAATGCTCTGTTAACTGCAGACTGAGTCAAATATAGCATTTAGATATTCATACATAAGTCTTTATGGCGGATCTATAAATAGTGAAGGTGATTTTTTTATCTCTTGGTTTCTATTTAACCTATTTCTTGTTCTTTAGTATGACTCAAAGCCAGTTACAGACTTCCCTGGTTTCACATTGCAATGCTGCATTACTTTGTTTTTTGGTCCATGTTGCTGAGGATTCTCCAGGTTAAGAGTGTCATTTATTTGAATATTCCAGACGCTTTGTCCATCCACCTGTCCATCCGTCTGACTAGCCTTGCCTTGCCTTTCCAGCCTTGGCACTGGATCCATCACCCGGCTTCAACTCGCCACTACCAATGCCTTCGTAGTCCTGCATTATTCAACACAGCACAGCTCCACAGAAACTGTTTAGCTCAACGTTTAACCGGGCCAATTGATTGCTGAGGGAAGGGGAATGCAGAAGGCCGGGTCACCCAGAGTCTGGACCTGCTGCACTCTGCCAGAGAGGTCTGCAATTATCACTGACCACTGTTACAGGAAAATTCCCAAATCAGTGAGGCATGAAATATGGAGAGGCTCCAGTTTTTCTTTCCTGGTTCCTACCAATGACTGTATATAGAATGGACACATGCTTCTGCCTGTCACCGTTCTACGATTTTGAAGCCAAAAAAACCCTCTAGCCGCCATTGTGCAGCCAGACTTTGCGCGGTAGAGAATTTCAGGTGGAGCCAAGTAAAAAAGAGAAATAAAAATATTTATTTCTTCTTCTTCAGAAGGTTTAGTCTCCTTTTGGCTCTTTCCTGAAGTTTCTTATATCCACGGTAAAAACTACTCACGAACAGCAGCTGTCAACTATCATAAAACGAAACTTATATCGCGGTTTTTAACGTCCAATAACTAATGAGAAACTAACTTCTCAGGAAAAAAAACACCCGAACACCATGCAGCCAAATGACATCGTCATACTACCTTAGTGTAAGGATGAGAGAAACGTTTCTACGAGGTATTGTAATTTTTTAAAGTTTTCCCGGCTCATATCTGGAATACATGGGGAGGCGGGGCTTATGACCTATACTGCAGCCAGACACCAGGAGGCGGGGCATCTGCCGGAGGCTTCAGTTTGAGCCCAACGCCGTTACGTCCACTCCTTATACAGTCTATGGTTCCTACTCAAAGGATCGTCCCTTCATAGCTAAAGAGTTTATTTAAACTCTATTGACATGTGGCTTGTTCAACGTGATACCTGCTGTCTTTTTGTTTTTTACAATGCTTCTCCAGAAACTGAGAGATAATGCATTGAGACTGCATCCATATTTCACAGTCACTGACATTAACAGCAAGAAAGGAAGAGAAAGTTTCAGAAACTATCCTTGATGGAGGAAATACATGATTCAAAACCTCCCTTTTTCATTTTTAACTGGATGTGCAAAAATTTTACCTGACTGAAAAGCTTTAGCATGCAGCAAAAAGTCATGACTTCCTGTTGCAAGTCTAGGTCGCCTTACTCTGATGGAAAGTACGAAAAATGCATGCATTCAAATTGTGACAATGAACATGCATGTGCACAACAGCTATTCAGGTTTGCATGTTGGCAAAAAAATCATCAACTTTGGTTGCCTTCCCTCACCCATTATGTTACAAAAAGTCCTTTCATGACTTTTTTTTATCGTCAATGTCTCTATTATTCACATATTTAATTTGAAGATGATCCGAAAAAAATGCAGGACTAGTTTGTTCAAATGCATATCCTATAAAAAGTAAAAATCTAACAATTGACAAATTTTGTGATGGGTAATTTTGGTGAGTTTTCTTGCTGACTGAAGGCACCAAATTTTGGATTTGCTATCGGGCTCAGGCCATAAAAAATCACAGTAAAGTAGAAGCTTGTGTCTAAAAACACATTTAACATCATTTACATTATAGTTTTGTTATCATCATTTCTAACTTAAAGAAACTCTTGAATTCAGCTTTAACTTGTTGTCGCACCAAGATAGAAGCTACCGAGAAGAGTGGGAAGGAAACGTGGAGCACATGGATGTCTAATAAGTTATTGGTGCCGTTAGTTGCAGGAGCAAGGAGCAAAAGTTTGACAAGCGAGGATGCAGATGGTTTCAGACAAAGATGGTGTGATTTATAGGACAGGAAGCAGCACATGAGCGAGGATACAGCTCAGCAGGGCTGCTACAACTGCAGCATCAAGCTGGCAACAACAACAACAACAACAAGAGGTCCCATTATTGATGTCTAAATAATAGATGGGGACAGAGAGAGGGTGAAGGGGTGAACACGTTGTAGTAAATGATGGAAGTCCTATTATAAACGAAGAAACGGGAAAGGGAAAGAGGAAAAAATAAGGAAGCTGTTGCTAAAATCAGAAGGATGTGAGATAAAGAAAGAAGGAGGAGGAAAGAAAACAGGAGCTTAGAGAGCTCAGCAGGTCCCATGTTGGCAGAGAGGAGGTCAGAGAGTTCAGCAGCAGAACATTTTGACAAGTCCTGCAGCAGTGGGAGGATGTGGACCGAGGTTGTGTTCCACTGGGATGAGCAGGATGTGATTTAAAGGGACAGTTCTCCCATAAACACAGCAGAGTGAAGCCATAAAACTTAAGCAACATGTTGAAGGATGACAAAGAAACTCAGAATCTGCTTTTCGTTTCAAAGAAGAGTCGTCAAGAGCTCTGCTTTAAGGTTGTGTTGTTTATTAGAGATGTAAATAAACCCAGGCTTTATAAACGCTCGGCCCCACGGAGCAGCTCCACTGGCCTACATTCCTCCCTCTGTCATCTGATGCCAAATTTCCAGCCACAGAGTCAATATTTCAATAACTATCCTCTGACGTTAGAAAGTAGAGCAGGAAGGTTTGACATGCTGTAGCTGCAGTTAAGATGAGTGGTAACAAAAAAAGTGCCTAAATAGCAAAATAAACTGTTTGCTTTCCATAGCAGTTCAGCCTGGAGGGTTAGTCTAAAAGTGAGAAGTAAACAAGGTAGTAGAGGGGACTGTTGGCAGTGGTAGAGTCCCAGTGGAGAAGTAAAACCAAGAGATTGGTGTAATTCAAACAACAACATGCTGCTTACGGCTGCTTTTTGACTCATTGATACCTTAGATGTCCTGCAGGAGGGTAACCAGTTTATTTTTAAGGTCACGCTTACATGAAGGCAGATAACCAGATTGAGATGTATTACATGCAATTACAGAATGAGCCGCTCTGGTGGTGAACGAGCGGGTGAATCATTCAAGCTCTCTGCAGTGAGGAGCATCACCAACTCAAGCCAGTGCAAAGATTTCAAAAGATACCAATTTCTGGAGAGAATAATTGGCTGCCAAACCAAGAGAGAAGTCAGTGGAATAAAACCCACTGCCTCTTTCGCACTCTTCTCTTTCCANTACAGCGCAACTATCTAATGCTCCTTTAATGGTGCCTGCAGTCTGATGATGCGGATTGGCAAAGATACAAAGTGCATTTTATGTTTGGCAGCCAACTGTAATGCTTTGACAACAGCATATTCTAATAAACCTTTCATAACAAGATGCAGATACATTGTTTGTGTCTTTTATTTTATTATATATGTATTCACAGTAGAAGCAAACCTCATTAACCATGGTTTATATTTGTGTCTTTGGCTTCTTGGTGATACAAGGTGCAATCAACACAACCACACATGCCTGCAAGGATGCCAGTGTCACCTTTCGTGTTGCATAAAAACTAATTTAAACATCTTGTTTTGATCTACAAGAGTTATTTACAAGTGTACAAGTTCAACTCAATTAAGTAGTACATACTTGACTCTGCAACTCAATTAAGTAATACATACTTGACTCTGCAAAATAAACCATAAAGGCTGGAGGTTTTGTTTAAAAAGGGCTACTCTTTATGAAAAAAGCTATGAGTGCACAATGTATATCACAAGGTTATGTGTTTATACTTGAGCCTTTCAGTGCAGTCTCTGTAACCTGCCTACATCCAATCACATTACTAATCGATCTAAAGAGTGTCCACTTACATATTTGACCTCATTACAAGCAACAACTCACACAGTTATTTCACCTTCTCAGCGCTCTGTCATCTCACCTGCTGTTATCAGGGTCGGGCAGAGCGACGTGCAGCATGAGTGGTCGAGCGACCGACAGAGGGAGCGGTGAATGTGAGGGGAGCATAGCAGGGATTTGGACAATCTGACAGTTTGTCTATAGTTAATATCACATGAGGTGCTTTACTTAACACTTTCAGGGTTAAGATCTGTTCTTTGTTCAGCTTTATCTTCAGTCAGAACGTACAGTAGCATGTTCATAGATTTCTTCTAATATTATGTGGTCATGGATGGAAAACTGAAATGATACTTCTGTGCAGGAGCGCATTATTAAAATTCTGACCTGAGTTGAGAAGAATCTCTTGCAGGGAGATCAATATCAAGAATTAACGGTAGGATATCAACATGACTAAGACTCTTTATGAACACAAATAGTGTTCATGGAGAGAGAGACAGAGACAATTAAGTGAGAGTCTGTCATCATCATTTCAGGTAGAGTCAGGGAGAATTCAACAGAACAAGTGAAGCAATAATCTTTTAAAAATATCCCAATTTTATTTTCCTCCTATACTGTGCAGCTTCACCAGATACCTTTAGTAGAATAAAGTAAGCAATCTGAGGTATCTACTTCTTGATCAGATTTGTAGCTTCATGCAGGCATGGAGCCATAACAGAGATAGAGGGTCAATAGATTTTACCAGAGAATAATTAATCTCCTTAGTCCAGTCAATAGAGCACCTTAATGTAGCTATCCTTCCTATCTGATGTGCTGATAAATGCTCTGTTAACTGCAGACTGAGTCAAATATAGCATTTAGATATTCATACATAAGTCTTTATGGTGGATCTATAAATAGTGAAGGTGGGATTTTTATCTCTTGGTTTCTATTTAACCTATTACTTATTCTTTAGTATGACTCAAAGCCAGTTACAGACCTCCCTGGTTTCACATTGCAATGCTGCATTACTTTGGTTTTTGGTCCATGTTGCTGAGGATTCTCCAGGTTAAGAGTGTCATTTATTTGAATATTCCAGACGCTTTGTCCATCCACCTGTCCATCCGTCTGACTAGCCTTGCCTTGCCTTTCCAGCCTTGGCACTGGATCCATCACCCGGCTTCAACTCGCCACTACCAATGCCTTCGTAGTCCTGCATTATTCAACACAGCACAGCTCCACAGAAACTGTTTAGCTCAACGTTTAACCGGGCCAATTGATTGCTGAGGGAAGGGGAATGCAGAAGGCCGGGTCACCCAGAGTCTGGACCTGCTGCACTCTGCCAGGGGGGTCTGCAATTATCACTGACCACTGTTTCAGGAAAATTCCCAAATCAGTGAGGCATGAAATATGGAGAGGCTCCAGTTTTTCTTTCCTGGTTCCTACCAATGACTGTATATAGAATGGACAGCGTGCTTCTGCCTGTCACCGGTCTACGATTTTGAAGCCAAAAAAACCCTCTAGCTGCCATTGTGCAGCCAGACTTTGCGCGGTAGAGAATTTCCGGTGGAGCAGAGTAAAAAAGAGAAATAAAAATATTTATTTCTTCTTCTTCAGAAGGTTTAGTCTCCTTTTGGCTCTTTCCCGAAGTTTCTTATATTTCCGATAAAAACTACTCACGAATGGCAGCTGTCAACTATCATAAAACGAAACTTATATCGCGTTTTTTAACGTCCAATAACTAATGAGAAACTAACTTCTCAGGGAAAAAAACACCTGAACACCATGTAGCCAGATGACATCGTCATACTACCTTAGCGTAAGGATGAGAGAAACGTTTCTACGAGGTATTGTAATTTTTTAAAGTTTTCCCGGCTCATATCTGGAAATGTACCCCTCCGCCCCGAATACTGGATATGACGTCGGTCTGTGGTCCCCCGCCCCGAATACTGGATATGACGTCGGTCTGTGGTCCCCCGCCCCGAATACTGGATATGACGTCGGTCTGTGGTCCCCCGCCCCGATCTGCTGGAGGCTTCAGTTTGAGCCCAACGTCGTTACGTCCACTCATTATACAGTCTATGGTTCCTACTCAAAGGATCGTCCCTTCATAGCTAAAGAGTTTATTCAAACTCTATTGACATGTGGCTTGTTCAACGTGATTCCTGCTGTCTTTTTGTTTTTTACAATGCCTCTCCAGAAACTGAGAGATAATGCATTGAGACTGCATCCATATTTCACAGTCACTGACATTAACAGCAAGAAAGGAAGAGAAAGTTTCAGAAACTATCCTTGATGGAGGAAATACATGATTCAAAACCTCCCTTTTTCATTTTTAACTGGATGTGCAAAAATTTTACCTGACTGAAAAGCGTTAGCATGCAGCAAAAAGTCATGACTTCCTGTTGCAAGTCTAGGTCGCCTTACTCTGATGGAAAGTACGAAAAATGCATGCATTCAAATTGTGACAATGAACATGCATGTGCACAACAGCTATTCAGGTTTGCATGTTGGCAAAAAAATCATCAACTTTGGTTGCCTTCCCTCACCCATTATGTTACAAAAAATCCTTTCATTACTTTATTTTCTCGTCAATGTCTCTATTATTCACATTTTTAATTTGAAGATGATCCGAAAAAAATGCAGGACTAGTTTGTTCAAATGCATATCCTATAAAAGTAAAATCTAACAATTGACAAATTTTGTGATGGCTAATTTTGGTGAGTTTTCTTGCTGACTGAAGGCACCAAATGTTGGGTTTGCTATCGGGCTCAGGCCATAAAAAATCACAGTAAAGTAGAAACTTGTGTCTAAAAATACATTCAACATCATTTACATTGTAGTTTTGTTATCATCATTTCTAACTTAAAGAAACTTTTGAATTCAGCTTTAACTTGTTGTCGCACCAAGATAGAAGCTACCGAGAAGAGTGGGAAGGAAACGTGGAGCACATGGATGTCTAATAAGTTTAAGTGCCGTTAGTTGCAGGAGCGAGGAGCAAAAGTTTGACAAGCGAGGATGCAGATGGTTTCAGAAAAAGATGGTGTGATTTATGGGACAGGAAGCAGCACATGAGCGAGGATACAGCTCAGCAGGGCTGCTACAACTGCAGCATCAAGCTGGCAACAACAACAACAACAAGAGGTCCCATTATTGATGTCTAAATAATAGATGGGGACAGAGAGAGGGTGAAGGGGTGAACACGTTGTAGTAAATGATGGAAGTCCTATTATAAACGAAGAAACGGGAAAGGGAAAGAGGAAAAAATAAGGAAGCTGTTGCTAAAATCAGAAGGATGTGAGATAAAGAAAGAAGGAGGAGGAAAGAAAACAGGAGCTTAGAGAGCTCAGCAGGTCCCATGTTGGCAGAGAGGAGGTCAGAGAGTTCAGCAGCAGAACATTTTGACAAGTCCTGCAGCAGTGGGAGGATGTGGACCGAGGTTGTGTTCCACTGGGATGAGCAGGATGTGATTTAAAGGGACAGTTCTCCCATAAACACAGCACAGTGAAGCCATAAAACTTAAGCAACATGTTGAAGGATGACAAAGAAACTCAGAATCTGCTTTTTGTTTCAAAGGAGAGTCGTCAAGAGCTCTGCTTTAAGGTTGTGTTGTTTATTAGAGATGTAAATAAACCCAGGCTTTATAAACGCTCGGCCCCACGGAGCAGCTCCACTGGCCTACATTCCCCCCCCTCTGTCATCTGATGCCAAATTTCCAGCCACAGAGTCAATATTTCAATAACTATCCTCTGACGTTAGAAAGTAGAGCAGGAAGGTTTGACATGCTGTAGCTGCAGTTAAGATGAGTGGTAACAAAAAAAGTGCCTAAATGGCAAAATAAACTGTTTGCTTTCCATAGCAGTTCAGCCTGGAGGGTTAGTCTAAAAGTGGGAAGTAAACAAGGTAGTAGAGGGGACTGTTGGCAGTGGTAAAGTCCCAGTGGAGAAGTAAAACCAAGAGATTGGTGTAATTCAAACAACAACATGCTGCTTACGGCTGCTTTTTGACTCGTTGATACCTTAGATGTCCTGCAGGAGGGTAACCAGTTTATTTTTAAGGTCACGCTTACATGAAGGCAGATAACCAGATTGAGATGTATTACATGCAATTACAGAATGAGCCGCTCTGGTGGTGAACGAGCGGGTGAATCATTCAAGCTCTCTGCAGTGAGGAGCATCACCAACTCAAGCCAGTGCAAAGATTTCAAAAGATACCAATTTCTGGAGAGAATAATTGGCTGCCAAACCAAGAGAGAAGTCAGTGGAATAAAACCCACTGCCTCTTTCGCACTCTTCTCTTTCCATTCTCTCTCTTTTTTCACCCTCCAGGATTCTTCATCATCATCCCTCTCAGGGAATTAAAAAATCCCATCACAAACCACCCTCATGCTTTTCCCTCCCACTTTCCTCTCCTACCTAACTGCACTGCTTTATGATTGCTACTGTATCTTCAGACAGCGCACGCTTTACCTAATGGGAGGAGAAAAGGAAAGTTAATTAACCTCTGTGAAAGGTGGCCTCATCACAGACGCCGACCAATTAACGACAGACTTCAAACGGGGCAAGCGGGATGAAAAAGCCTCCAGACTGATGAATGAGCTCGACTCATGCAGCATAGATGGGCCGGTAATAACACAGAGCTGCAAGAGTTCAAGTTAAACTGGTTCAAATGATGAAAGGAGAGGAAAGCTCAGATGATTTGTTCTGTGCTTTTGGTTGTTTTGATGCTGAGCTGAACTTGAACTGAAGCGTTTAACTTGTGCTGTAAACGTTAATGAGTAAAAAAAAGGAACAAATGGGGTCAAAATTGACTGGGCTTTCTGAAACTGATAAGAAGAAGGAGGCACGTTTCTGAGAAAACAACTTCTTGTTTGCTTTTGTTTTTTTTCCCCAGTAAGATGTGTTGCTGACTTTATGCTTTGAAAACAACAACCTGCAGCTTTTCTAGAAACAAATTACCATGTGATCTGTAGTAAAGGTTGCAAGATAAGACGTGGTTTGGAGACTTTTAACTGTCTTCTTGAGGGGCATTTCCCAATCAGAACATAAACAATGTTTAGTTTCCGTGCAGCTGTGTAGCTCTTTCTAGGTTTATTTCAAGTTCAAAGATTATTTATACACCAGATACCACCCTTTTGCTTTCTAATGATGATATGAAGGTGAAAAGCTGTTGTAAGTGGCGGCTTAATCTGCACCACATGCATCTCAGCATGCTCGGGCAGCAGCATGGAAACGACTTCTCGGTTTTTGCATCAGCGGTCATGACAGTGAATGCCTGAGACAAAGTTTTAAGTGGATTACAGGGTTATCTTATACAGGATACAACTGACTTGTAACATGAATTAAATGAAGAACTGCAGGGTTCGACATAAATGGTCGCCTGAATGCCTGGAGCAACTTCAAAAAGCTTATTGGTAAGCAAAACTTGTAAAGCAGTGGTTCCCAACCTTTTCCAACTCAGGGCCCACTTTTAAGTCTCAAATATTTTTCGCTGCCCACCTCTCGCCCCTTAAATATGGAAGTCATATGATGCCTCCTCTAACCCTTGGGATACCAAACCCATTGGGGGGAGCAAAATAACCCACTTACTTTTTTTAAATTATTATTTTTATTATTATGATTATACACCATGTATTTAAACTTCTGAAATCCTCTGAATTTTGCCTGAACCCATAAGGAAGCAAGACTTCACTTTTTGGAGAAAAATGAGACCACAGTGAGAAAAAAAATGTGACCGAAGCAAAAAAACAAAAAAGGCTTGGTATCTGTAGAATGAAAATCCTTTTAATCATGACTGAGTTTCAGCATTTAAAGCAGTATTCTGTATGTTTTTGTTTTTATGTTATCACAGCCCCCCAACACACACAAAAATCTCACTTTTTTGGAAATTATTTGGCGGCCCACTTGCAACATCTTCGCGGCCCACCGGGGGGCCACGGCCCACAGGTTGAGAACCACTGTTGTAAAGACATGCCCAATCAGACACAACCCTGAGGTCTTCTATTGAGTAATTAATTGGTGCATGTCACTTTGTTTAGCTCTGCTCTACTGGAATAGGGGATGTGTTCAGGTTAGGGTTGGAGCTCAGCATTTTAACATTAAGCATTTGCTGCAAGGAAATGCTCAGCAGTTCAACATTGAGCATTTGCTGCAAGGAGTTCAAGAGTGAATATACATGACTCAGTAAACTGCAATGAAACTTATAAATTCAGCTTGACAAAGGAGTTCTGACATATCTGTAAAATGTACCTGTGTAGTAGTTAAGACGATCATGTTTGCGATCATTTGAAAAACTTATTGTACCAATTAGTTGATCAAGATTAAGATGCAAATTTCCATTTCCATCACTACTCTGTTGATGTACCACACTCCTACTACAAATTTCATCACCTACCGATTTATGATATGACCTCATAACTGATCAGATTACAGCATTAAATAATCTAAAAAGGAGGATGAAGTCAGAGCCATGACACCAACATGAGTTGTCCGACTGAAATATCAGCTCCTCTAACTCCAGCGTTGGTCTGACATCATGATGGAGCAGGTATGACAGAGCAAAGTGGTGTAACCTCAGTTAATGTAAATAAGTCAAAACTACAGTTATAAGCTGTTTTTTTTACCAACATAGAGGAAAACAAGATGTATACTATGTGACTGAGTCTGACACAGATTTAATGTGTCACAGAACAATGAACATCTTCTGACTTTATCCCCTTTAATCTTAAGGGGCCTAATTATGACTTATCGTGCACACACGCACACACACTCTCTCACACGCGCACATAATGAAGACAAACATCTCTGAGGCTTTCAGCACTTAGACAGATGCTCCCAAAGAGACAAACACATGGGGATCCATCCTTCAGCATCACCAGTCAGATGTATTGCAGGGGGTTTCAGTCGTGTTGTCACTCAGTCGAATCATTTCATCATCTAGTGACTCCAGTTTGAACATTCAAGGGAAAAAACAACCCAGAAAAAAAAAAAACATAACAAGAAGCCATAAAAGATGCATAAAAAGATGTAAAGTAGCTGCTTTTCTTGCATCATCAAGACTCAGCCAGAAGATGGGCTAACTCAAAACTATTCTGAGCGGCCAAAAGTAGGACGTGAAACTGTTAATTATACACACAAGTACAGCATCACCAGCCTCTTGCTGAGAGGACAGAGATCACACAGATCACACGGAGTGAATCCAAATGTTCATCGTGAAGGACTTTCAACAACTTTTAACGTCATCTGCAGAATTCCTAACCAAGTTTTTCTGGAAAAACTTGTAATATCGCACAAGAATTTAATAAATTTGACATTACTGCTATTCATAGAGGCGCTGACTATAAATAGCTTATCCATTGCCTCTTATCCATCTCTTCTCTTTGCTCCCCCTCAAACACGATTGTCAAAAAAAGTTAAAAGATTTTTTTTTAATACCCACAGGGGACAGAGCACCTGGGCTTCAATGTGTTATTTTTGGAGAGTCTTAAAATAATTTGTTCTTTGAAGAGAAAGAAAGCAGTGGTGCAGCTGCGAGGAATCATCAAGAAAGATGCAGACACAAGAGAGAAGGGAAAATTTTTTTGTCTTCTGTTAAAAGTCCGACGTCATAAAGTGCAGCGCAACATTTGGATCAGCACACTGTGTCAGGTTTAACCTCTCAGGTGGCTTTACACTCTGCAAACATGCAGAAGTGTCCCCCTCCCCTCTTATTTCTGCAGGATGCAGGATTTTTGCAGTTTTTCTGGATGCACCCTCCCCTCTGTCTTCTCTTCTGAAGCTCTTATCAGTATTCTTCAGGACACAAACATTCAAATTCAAATTACAAGCAAAAAGCAAATCATTAATGCTTCAAACAGAGACAATAAATATTTGTCACAAGCATATAAATCAATCTCATTTTCGTTCATCCCCACCCTATCTCTGCCGTTCAGAAACACACACACACACACACTTGCACATGCACACACACACAGAGGCAGCAGCATCCTAAGCCAGAGGCTCTGGCCAGAAAAGGGATTACGACATCGCTTACTTTAGAGGACCACGGCTGCAAGCAGTTGGCATAGCAACGAACCAGGAAAGCCATTTTTGCAGGAGGGAGGGTAGCAGAGAGGGGAAGTTTCCCCTCGTTCACCAAGGGAGAGAAAAAAATTAAAAAAGAATTAAGTGGAAGGAGAGAGAAAGCGTTGATGATGATCTCTCTGCAGGAAGGAGAGGATTGTTGGGAGGGTTTTCAGCGTCTTTTAGAATCCGTAGTGTGGAGTTGGAAGGAAAAGGTGTGAGAGAGAAATCACTGGGAGACTTCAAGTCAAAGGAAATCCAGAAGGAAGCATTCACAAGAACCGCAAAAAATGCTCCTGAAAGAGCTCAAGTGCCAAAGAAAAAGCCATCCAACTTCACATCAGCAAAGTTCAAAGTTCAGTGCATCTATTTTTCCATCTTTGTCGGTCACTTTCCTTCTTCCCCTCAGACGAGCTGGTGCTGGATAGAAAAGGCTCGTCCGTGCATCTGCAGCCCCCTGGGAAGAAGCCTCTGTTCTGGCTTAAAGTCATTCAAACACTCCCCTCTCACCTCCTGAAAGCTGGGATCATTCGTCTGCACCTCTCCTCTCTGTTTCAATCACTGTTCACGTCCGTCAAACTCTTTCTCCTCTTCCTCTGCAACTCTTTCTCCCTACAGAGCTCCAGGTGTGAGCCCAGCTGTGCAGCTGCACGGCAAGAGCCGGCGATCCGTCTCCGTTACTCCGACTTCAAGAAGCGCCCTAACCCCCCGGTTTAGCGCTCGCACCTCACGCCTCACGCCGGCATTCCTCCTCCCCCCTCCCGCCCTTGGAGAGAGAAGCTACCGCGGATAGGATGCTGCGCTGGAGAGAGCCAGCCGCTAATGGGGGAAACAGGAGGGAGGGAGAAGGGAGGAGAGGGGAGGGAGGAGAATCCAGCTGAAAAAGAATGACATCACCTGTGCAGCGAGAGAGAAAGAGAGAGCCAGAGAGAGAGAGCGAGCAGGGGGAAACTGCATTAGATGGATTGGCTGCTGAGCAGATGTGGATGAAAGACATGGAGAGAGGGAGAGATGGACAGGAAGAGAGAATGGGAAAGACAGAGAAAGAGAGGAAAGAGAGGGAGCATCTTCATTGATCGCCCAGTAACATAAAGCTGAGTGTATTGAGGCAGTCCCCCTCCTCTTTGTGAGCATAAATTACACCAAAAAAAAAAAAAAAGAGGAGGAGGAGGAGGAGGGAGGGCATAAATTTAAAAGCCCGTATCAGATACAAAGACAGACACTGGCTGGATTTTGGGGGATGCAAACACAAAAGCAGGAGATGATAATCAGTGGACCCCCCTTAAAACACCCACAGAGACTGAATTTGGCATGAAAGATAAAAGTAAAGCTGGTTTATCTTTCTGATACATTACTACACCAGGGAAAATGTAATAAAAGAGATAGGCTGAGAAATTTGGAGTAGTAAAATACTGGGGGCTTTACACAAGCAAACAATTTATAGTTATACCAACAGTGGATGTATGAAAGTGACTTTTAATCCCACGTTAAAGAATCGATTAAGTTGGAAATAAATGTCGGTGAAAACCAGCAAACAGGGGGGAAAAAGGGTTTTAAAGCATTTCAAGACAGATGCAGGTTCTGTTGGATGTTAAAAGAAGTTTCTTGAAAGCAGTTTGAAAAGATATTTGATTCCTTGGTAAAGAAAAGTTTCCACCAAATTACTGAATTGATGCTTAATGGGAATCAAAACCTCTTAGATGAGGCGGAAAGTAAGCAGGAACAATTAGTGAGGGTGTCTTGGTCCGATAGCAGCAAAAATATGAATATCAGATTATATCGGCCTGCATCTAAATTCTCAGATACAAGTGCTTAATTCCAGACTCTGTCCACATGATCACAGCAACAGTGTGAGCTAAATTGCTAACAAAGTAGCAAGGAGTACAATTAATGCTCACCGTGTGGTAGTAATTTTTATTAAAACCTGAAAAAGATGTTGCAGGTGAGTGCAAAACTTGTCATGCACAAGTTTCACGTGTTGGGACAGAACTGAGGACGTTCAATACATTTAAACTTTAAACATTCACCCAATGACTATTTGAGCCTTTAAGACCTACAAATAGAGCTGAACATCACACCATTCGTGCTGATATCACATCAGATCAATATGGATATCTACCAATACTTATGGCTGCGATGTCAGATTTGTATTGGAAGTGCAAAAATAAACTGTAAGATCATGTATTAAATGAAGATATCAGTTGTGGGAACTTCTACCAAGATTAAAAAAGCTACCAATCTTAGATATTAAAGCTGGAAAAAAATCACACTAGAACCCTGAAGAATTTCATATTATGACTCTAGTGCAGTGGTTCCCAAAGTGTGGGTCGGGACCCTTTGGGGGGTCGCGAGACATTGATAGGGGGTCATGGAATGTGTCCCAAAATCAAAAACTATGAACAATTCATGAACATTTTATCCATTATTGCGAGAATAAAAGCAAAACTTGGGGTTAAAGATAATATAAAATTATGCAAACAGAAAATGTTTTATCTGTTTTTCACATTTTTTTGTTCAAGTTTTATGCCGTGAACTCAGCAAAGTGCACATTAGTCGGTAAATTTTCTATCGATCAGTTAAATTAAGTATCCTCAGGGAGGGTTTTGTTTGTTTTTGTCTGTTTTTGGATTGTCCCATTAGTGTTGTACCACAGCAGGGGGTCGCTAGTCCCTAACGCTGCTATTTTGGGGGTCACAGGCGGAAAAGTTTGGGAACCCCTGCTCTAGTGTGCAACTTATCAAGAAATCAAAGTTTTCTTTTTTTTTTCTTGCACTTAACTCTGAAAAAGAAAAGAAAATGCTTGACATTGACCTGATGTAGATTTTAGGAGCATCTATCCTGACTGTTCTTGTATTAAAATGAATTTATTTGTTTATTCATTTCTGTTGTTCCACCATACACTGACAGTAGAAGATAAGTGAGGCAAACTTAAATCGATATTTTGCACTTTGAGAAATCACTTTTTTATATTGAATTACACTTGAAGTTATTTTATTTTTTGTTTTTTGGGGGGCTCTTCTGCCTTAATTAGGATAGGAGAGGGGTCAGTTAATAGGGCAAGAAACAGAGTGGAGAGTTACATGAGGGAAAGTGGCAACAGGCTGGATTCAAATTCAGCTATTTTATTCAATTTCAGTGAATTCTTATGTTTGAGGTTAAAAATAAGTAGCGCAGTGGTTGATAAAAATGGGGCAGTTCTTCTGAACCCTATAATTGCTGACTGGTGTTCTCTGTTTCAGTGATATCACCTGATGAAACCTTGTCTATACAACAATATAAGTAATTATGCATGTGATCTGTGCTGATATACTCTCAGAACAATATTGGTATTGATCAATACTTAAGGCTAAGTATTGGTATCAGAAGTGAAAAGGTTGAATGGGGACAGCCCTCATGCTAATAGATAGAAGGATGAACTGATAGCAGAGACAATGAGATCTGTCTGCTCGTTTGAACGTCTGATTCTCCTCCAGCAGAGAAGAGATTCCAGCTCTCATTACCAGACGCTTCGCCCTCTCCCTTTCTCTCTCTCCGACCTCCCCTCTCTCTCGCTCAGTATCCCCCCCTCTCACTTTTCTTTTTTTTTTTTTTGACTGTCCTCAATTATCTCTCTCTGACTTGAAAAATCCCCAATCTTTGCCATCTCCGCCTTGCTTCAAATTAGCCGTTGCCTTTGTCTCCCTGTCTCTGGATCTGTTCTGCTTCAGATCATTGTCTCCATTCACTCCTTTGTTTCATTGACGCTCTTTCCCTCTTTTCACATCTTTATCAGCTGTTCATCCCTCCTATGCTCTCATTTTCATCCTCTTTCTGCACAAACAGGAATCTCTACCCTCATTTCTCTTGCATCCGTGCGTGTGTGTGTGTGTGTGTGTGTGTGAAACGATACGCACCTCCCGACTGAGAATGACATCATCTTTTTATTCAGTAGCCAATCAGATGCAAGCACATGGAGCCCTGCCTTCGGAGGAGTGTTATGTACACAAGAGAGGGATGGAAATAGACGGGGAGATGGGTAGACGGAGAGATAGATAGTCAAAGAAAGGATAACTGGTAGATATTTTTACAGAGAGAGAGGGAGACGGGTACAGAGAAAAAGAAAAAGAAGGGATTCATCACGTGTGTCTTTCTCTTAGTGTGTCTTCCCTGCAGTCTTTCTCTCTTTTGCATACTACTGCGCAGCACTACATCATTCTCCTGCCCTCCTGTCAAAGCCCCGGCCTGAATAAACCTCCATGTACACACACACACACACACACACACACACACATACATAAAGCTGCTGCTACATTTGTGTGAAAGAAAAAAGATGTATAAGAAAGCTGAAGTTCAGACATGCACAATCAGTCAGTGTTAACACCATGAAGCATATTGACTGAATATTTTAAGCGAGGAGTAAATGATCATTAATAGAGCCGCGCAAGCTTTAACTTCTTCCATGTTTTCCTTTTCTCCATCAATGATTGATGAAACACATCAATCTTTCAGCTGATCCTTTTTTTAAGTAACTGAACACGTGACTCGAGGAGGCTAAATCTCTGCTGCACATTGGTGATACTTTCTGGTGTCGGGCTTCTTTTTTCTGTGAATACAAAGCGCTCGGTGTTACATAACTTAAGAGGAGAGCCCAGTTTTTAAAGGGGATGCAGGTCAGCTTAACCTGAAAGCTGGTTTGTTTTTCGCATGACACATACTTATTTACTCTGATGAGTAATACGTTGATAGCAATGACACCTATGACTGGGATCTGCTGTGTTTCCTTGGATAAAGAGGCCATCGTCAACTGTGGCAAAGACAGAGCAATTATTCTTCTGTAAATTCAGTTTGTACAAGGGCTGAACGGTTTTAGAAAAAGATCTAATTGCAATTTTTCTGGCAGATACAACGATTTCAATTCGATTCGCGATTTTCTTAAAATCAAACTTTAGTGAAGTTTTCACAATGTACAGTAACATTTACAAACTTGACAGAAAATGACATAAAACCATTGAAACATCAAAGGATTTTACTCTAATGTGAGGATGAAAATAAAAACTGAAGGTAAGAATTGTTTCCGACTTTGAGACAAAAGGTCAATATTTTAATATGAAAAGTGGAAATTTTGAGAAATAAAGACAAAATTCTAAGACAAAAAGTCAATAACTTCCAGAGTTTAAGAAATCAGTTTAACATTAACATTGAAAAAAGTCCAAACTTTCTCATTTAAGCTCAAAATTTGAAGATGACAAAAGTCTCAGATAAAAAGTCTACGTTTTGAAATAAAGGCAGTGTTTGAGATAAAAAGTTGAAATTTTGATATGAAAAGTCAAAATTCTAAGACTTAAATCAAAAGAATGAGAAATATATACAAAATTATGGGATAAAGGAACAAAAAAAATTTAAAAAGAAGATTTTTAGAAAAACAGTTGGATTGTGACTTTTTTCATACCCAGTGTCTAACACCTATTCTTGTTATTTCTAAACCGGACTTTTAAATTGTATTTTTAGTTATAAAAACTGAAGAACAATAAGAGCTATCTTTGACTCTTAACTTTTAAAAATGATGTTGTGCAAAATATCCTTAAATGTGTCAAGGTAGATAAAATAAAATACCAAACAAAATCCAACAATCCCAAAGAAAGAAGGATTTTTCCCAACAGTTTTACACTCAAGACAGGTGTGTTTAAAACAGCTGACACAACTGATCCTGGGTCAGTCAGGAGCAAAAAAATCACAGCTTTAGCGATCACATGATCACGATGTTTGAAATTGTGATTTCAATCAGAAAACGATAAATCATTCAGCCCTAGTTTGTAGCGTAGTTTAGTATCAGGTTATGCTTAGAGCTACTCACAGCCTGGTGCTCTGAGACATGTCTGTAACATTACTTAATCCTGGTTGTGTCCTATCAGTGCTCATCTACCAACACCAACTTCGCCAAGCAGAGCAAACATAAATTGGCTCATTGCAGAAGCACATCGAAACAATGCCACAGTAAATTCATGCTGTAAACAAAGCGAAATACAGTCCAACAATATATTAGAGTGTGTGACCTTTTTTTGGGGCCAATTTATTCTTTTTTTTTAATTTAGCCAGGCAAGAGAGACTATTAAATGATCACTCATAAAGTCCTCACAGGGCCTTAAAACTTAAAGAATCAGGGCATTGATGACAATTACTTTTTAAATGAGGCTCTCTGGTAGGTTTCAGAATGAGAGCGCCTACACAGCAAAACACCAGATCATGGAAACAACAACAGCTGACATTCAAACAGGAAGAAAAATAAGGTCAATATGCTACATAGCTACGTACCATATTTACCCATCTTAACCCAGTGCTGATATTTAATGCACCTGCAGGTTTTGGAAAGTCAAATTTAAGACCTTTTAAGACCTATTAAATGCCACTTTTAATGAAATTTAAGACCAAAAACACATACAAATCGTCAAAGGTTGTAGGATCCTGCTGTGTTACAACCAAATCATAGCATGTGTGTCACTTTTTGGGACCCATTCAAGTTGACTTTTTGTCTGTTTATTGAACATAAAGTGATCCTCAGCGCTTTCTGGTTAACAGTTGTATGTAAAAGTGCAAACAGTGACCAATGGTCACAGATTTCCTTGCAAGGATGCAGATGATTTATATCAGCAGCTTGTAAGACAGTATCCACTCTACATCTCCTTCTCGAAAAGTCCATCAAAAAAAATTAAAATCAATAAAACATTAACCAATCCTGCCTTGACAAATTTAAGACCAGAATATATCATTTTAATGAATTTAAGTTTTTTTAAGGCCTTAGATTTAAAAACATGTATTTAAGACTTTTTAAGGATGTGTAGGAACCCTGTAATGGTTTGTAGTTACACATTATTGCCTGTTTTGACTACATGTGAGTTTCTGCAACACGTCCAGGTATGCATAATGTATTTCAGTGGAAAGATTACTGTAAGATGGTGCACAAAGCTGCAGGATCTGTCTACAGAGCACCAAGAAGGACAGACGTCACACAGGAAACACTTCCTGGAACAATCTGTCTGAGATTGAAGGCATCTGAGAGCAGAAAGTTCATGCAGAGGAAAGTCTGATAATGACGCACCAGATAGAGATCAAAGAGCTATGAATGACGGTTTGGGAGAAAGTTAGGTAATGAGGGAGCAAGAACCAGAAAGAGAAGAGAGAGATAGAGAGAGGGGAAACAACCTTTTTAAAACATCTGAAAATGTAAGAAAACCACATCATTTTTGGTGTCACGGTACCAAAGACAGGAAATGTGACAAATGGTTAGCTGTCAGACAGATACTTGCAGTGACTAGACACAGCATCCGTCTGTGAATGTATCTGTGTGTGTGTGCGTGTGTGTGTGTGTGTGCTGCACAATGAGGCGTGACACGCCTCTGTGATTTCTGAGGGGCTCCTGTCTCTCCTTTGTCACTGCTGCAGCCGGGACAATCACCCCCCTGGGACTTACATGCACACTCATTTGAATACACTCACAGACTTGCACACTGCACAAAGTAGCCGACTGCACTGTGTGTGTGTGTGTGTGTGTGTGTGTGTGTGTGTGTATAGCTAATCAGTTCTGCCAGGCCAATTTAAAAGAGTCAGCTGACTAGAGCTATGCAAAAACACGCTCGCACACAAAAGCACAAACGAGTGCTGAGCTGTGCAGCGCTTTGTTTCTCTGCAGGGTGGGAACATGGACGCAGCAGAGTCACCGAGAGCCTGTGGGGAGCAGAGATAGGGGACACAAACCAGGGTCGGTTTGGAGGAGCAACTTGGTGAATTATTAAGAAATAAAGAGACTGGATTTTGCATCATTCTTTAAGTGACGGTGTCAGGTCATTGTGCACACTACAAAGACAAGATATTTACTGTTCAAATTGATAAACTTTATTGTTCTCTTTGCACATATTCACTAATTTTGAGTTTGATGCTTGCAACATGCTCCTAAAAATCTGGGATGGGCAACAAAAGACTGGGAAAGTTGATGAAGGCTGAAAAAACACCTGTTTGGATCATTATCACTAGACTGACCTGCCTGCAGCCCAGACCTGTCTCCCATTTAAAACGTGTGGAGCATTATGTTGTCAAAGTTGTCATAAAGCAAGAATCGGAAAGAATTCCAGCTCCAAAGCTTCAAGAATTAGCGTCCTCACTTCCCAAATTGGGAGAATATTTGCAGAAATACAATAAAATATCAACAGTTTGGGCAATAAATATCTTGTCTTTGCGATTTATTCAGTTGAATACAGATTAAACAGGATTTCCAAATCATTTCATCTTGTTTTTATTTATGATTTGCACGTTCTAAGTTCAATGGAATCAAGGTTGTATAATGAGATTGTTTCCTGTGTGCAAAGCGTGACTATAAAACACACACACACACATATCCGCTCACACGAAAAAGCCCACACAGAGTTGACGATGTGAATTCCATCTGATCATACGAGTGTGTGTTTGTGTGTGTTTGTCTGTCTGAAGGACAAGACAGGAATTCCTGCCATTTAAAGCAGCCCTTCCCTTTCCGACTTCTCCCCTCAGACAGACACGGAGAAAGATCCCAGCCCAGAGGAGGTAGAGGTTTAAAAACAGAAAACAAGCAATCACAATCTTCCAAAGACTCTTCATTTCAAACCTATTTTAACTTTCAACAGTAGAAACACACATTCATGATGATTACATGGCGCCCAAAAGCCTTACAAGTGGCGTCAAACGTGAGCATAAACAAGCGGATGAGACGGATATTCATCATATTCCTCTTCTACTTCAGGGATTTAGACAAACAGAAATGAGAGGGTCAACATAATGGGTGAGAGCTAACAAAAAGGGTCAGGAAGAAGTGAACGAGAGAAAAGAGTGAGAGGGGATGAAAAATTTAGATGAACAGAAGGAAAAAGAAGGCAGGATCTGCGGAGAGGAGAAGCTGCCAGCAGGATTTTACGAGGTGAAGGAAAGGTAAGGAAGGAAGAGTGTTGTTTTTTTCAGGGCGTAGGGTTTGTTTTTGGCACAACAACAACAACACCAGCACCCATTTTTTTCTGCTGTTAAGACACTGATCTTATTTGGGGGGAAAAAAACCCTGCAACGATCTGGAATCATCCTTTGTGTAGGAAAGACTCTCAAAATGAAGGAAGATGAAATCAGGATTCAAGAGGAAAAAAAAAGACATAAAAGGGCGGGAAACAAAAACCAGTGCCTGAAAGTGTTTGAATATGAATGCAGAACATAATAAATGCATACCATGTGGATGTGCATCTGCATATTTCATGTGAAAAACAGGACGAGAGAAGGTTAAATGGAGGGAAAGTGAGAGAGGCAGAGGAGGAGGGAGTGATGAAGAAGCAGAGTATAGAGTTCAACATCATAGTCATTTTATAGTGCTGTTGATGTAATCCCTAAAATTAGCAGACATACCAGCCGCGGATAGTGCCCCAGTGGTTCACCGTGCTGCCTCAAGTACTGTACTCCACACACACTCACACACGTGCTCTTAAAGATGTCTGCAGGCATTAAAAGCAGCTTCAAACAGGGAGGGATGAGACTAGTTCTGAGCGCGACAGGAAGGAAAAAGCTGGCGAATAAGAGCTTTTACACTACGATGCTTGCATGAGAAAATGACTGCTCTTTGTTTTGGGATAATTTTTTCGAACATGTGTGTGGTGTGCGAGGCAGCAGGAGTCCTGCAGCAGGGCTGGAGCGCTGCCGGGCGGCTGAGGTCTGTGGTTTGTTGGGTGATTGAAGGCCTCGGTCCAAGACGGAGACGAGTATTTTGAGCATGAGTCACAATTTGTGGAAGTAAACAAGTCATTGATTGGCGAATGATCGCTGGAACAGACATTGGCAGCTGTTTGGATGCAAAACATTTTGGTTGGAATGTCTGTTTGCGTCTCTGATGTAAAACTTTCCCTGTTTCTGTTTGTTCTTGTCATAAAAAATCAGTGGATGTTTGACTTGAAGGTCTTAGAAATGCAGAGACTTAACATCTGTCAAAGTTTCTTTTAGGCTCTTTCAAACACCAGTTCAAACTGCTTTTCTGCTTCTAACTACAGCAAATGTTTTTTTAATCGTGCAAATAGTAGCTCCTGCTTTTGCTTTTTTGGATTAAATCACAATATGCCCTGCTGCAATATTCTAATCACAGACAGTGTAATACTCCTTTAACCTGAAAATGTGTCAGAATACCAGATACATTTTTTTGCAAAAGGTGTTTTCTGCCCTGCACCAGTGTTACTCCACCCTGCACAAACATAAAGCCAAATTGTTAAAAACGACCTCTGCAAGCAGCAATCTTGGTGGGGAAAAGTGGCAAAAACAGCAAGGAGTTGCAATAAAAACAAGTGCAAGGTGGCAAAATAGTCAGAAAGCAAAAAAGATGGCAATAAAGGGGCAAAAATTGGGAGAAAAAATCTCCTTTTTATTGATTGATTATGTGTAATATTCTCATTTTCTGAGACATTTTTGAGACATCTTTTTAAAAATCCCTTTGTTTTGTATTCACGAAAACCCCTCATTCCTTCCTTATGTTTATGTGTATGTATGGAGCAGCGTTTTCAGACATAAGTTAAGATTAATATCTTATTTTGCAAATAAAAAGGTTGAAATATTGAGGCCCCTTGGGAACCACAAAAAGGGGGTTTAAGATGTGAAGTGTTTTAAAGCAAAGGCACAAGTCGCCTCAAAAATTTAGCAAGCCTTACAAAATCAAAACTAAAAGAAATAAACTTAGAAAAACCACTTTGTTAGGACCTTGAATTTCTTTGGCAAACACATTTTCTGTTTTTCTCTTCAGTCTCAAATATTGGGTAAAGCATTGACCTTATCTGAAAACAAATTGAAAACAAAAAGAGGGAGGAAGGACGGACTGAAAGAGAGCGTGACAGGAGAAAATGATGAGAAAGACAGGGCGATGATGTAAGAGCCAGTTTGATACTTTCGTAATTTGTCATATTAGGTTAAAAAAAAAATCATGAGGGAAAGCAATTCCACTCTCTCTCTGAGCATGACACAGACAGAAATGAGGAAAAGACTCAGGGATAAAGACTCAATTCTCCTGAAAAGATTGCTCCATACTCCTGATGGTGATTTATCTCAAAGGATCAAGAGTCGACCACGATGATGACGATTGTTTTTGAGGAGGAGAGAGGAAAGTGAAATGGAGACTGGGAGATAATGGAGGCTGACAGGTAATAAAAAAAAAATGGGCGGGTGTGCAGGGGAAGGGGCGGTGAGGTTCAGGGATGGAGGGAGGGGGCAGAGAGGTGAAGGTTGAACGAAGGTTAGGAGGAGATTTAATGAGAGGCAGAGAGGATGAGGAGGGGCCGGGTCATGGGGGGTTAAGACAATAGAGAGAGGAAGGTCACGGATGAGGTGGTGGATGGAGGAATGGGGTTAATTAGACTTTCAGGTAATACATAACGACTTCTGAACTTTAAGGTGACAGGAGACAGACCGGTTTGTGTTTGATGTTTCATTTGTCAGGTATTTTGGATTAAACAAAGCAGGGTTTGCAAAAATATTCTAATTACGACTGCTTTTCCTCTATATCAGTGCTTCCCAACCTATGGGCCATGGCCCCCTGGTGGGCCGCAGAGGTATTGCAAGTGGGCCGCCAAATCATTTCCAAGATAGTCTGAAATTTAATGGAGGGTAATTATATAAAGATGCAAATAAATAGAATAATGTTTAAAATGCTAAAACTCATAGGATATTAAAAATGTTCAAACATTTGTATATAAGACAAGTCCTTTAAGAAGGCATTTTAAAGCCCAATATGTAACATGACCCCAAATTTCAGGTCTGAAATGTAACTAAAAAATGCAATAAAACAAATTAAACAAATGTTGTATAACCGAAAAATCGAATCACTATCCCAAACTTTAACCAGTTGTTACATTGTGGGCAAATGGTTATCACATTTTACATAGCATTATACAGCATTAGTACTTGTAGGGTCAGATGTGGGTTGTGAACATTTTTGAGACTTAAAAGTGGGCCCTGAATTTGAAAAGGTTGGGAACCACTGCTCTATATTGCAATTGTCACTTACTGTGCCATTATTTTTAAGTTTCCCATCATGTGTTGTTGTTATCAATTGCTGTACTGACGGTGATAATATTTTGTTTACTATTCTCATTTTGATTAAGAAAAATCTAATTTTTGGTGAAAAAAAAAACATTCATTTTTCCACATGTAAATGCTTCATTTCACTCTTCAAAGCAGGCTTTTGAAAATAGGGCATAAACAGCTGGTTCAAATAAATCACTGCTGAATCAATCTTAAAAACTGACTCATGTGATGTGAATTTTCTGAGGACATATGACTTCTGATATAGTCTGTAGACATTGTCGTTAAACTTTTTCCTTAGCGTTAAAACGTGAAATTAAAATCACATAAAATCATGAACAACCATGATTGCAATTTAAATCAAATTAGCACCCAGTTACTGACTATATTCCAAATTTTCGCCCATTTTCATCCATTTTTGCTGCTTTTTGACCACTTTTGCCAACATAAACATATTTTTATTCTCTGATTGAATCCAATTTGCAATTAATTGCCCTAAATGGTGACACATTTTTAGTTTTTTTTATGGCTCTTTGTTAAAAAAAAGATGTCTTTTTTATTCATGTCTATCACTTTTAGTTACCTTTTAAAAACTATGAACTACAATAAAAGAAGAAATAACTTGTAGTTAGTACTTGATTGGTCACTGGATAGATCCAAATATTTCAGCTGACCTGATATGATTTACATGAATATTGCCCGATACTATCACAATGGTCTCATTTCCAATAAACCTGCAGCATATGCATGAATAAATTAAAACACCATATTTCTCAATGTTTGCAGTGTGACTTAATTAAGAAAGATATGTGTATTTTTCTCCACCCCTCTTCTTCCTTTCCCTCCCCCTTGTCTGGATACCTGTCTCTTGATACTCGTCTCTTGAGACCTGACTCGTCTGGCAGTGGCAGAGCTGCTGAAGGCTCTTGGGGTTTATCTGACTTCACCTGCATCCTGAGAGAATGAGACCAGATGAACTCCAGGGTGAACAGAGTGCAAGCAGACAAACATCATATAGCATGAGAACTGCAGACTGTGAGAATACACATTAGAAAACTCATAATTTAATGGGACTTGGTGAGAAATGGGACACACCCAGACTCTGAGTACACAGCAGAGCGTCGGTTTTTACACACTCAAACTGATGGCAATGGAAATAAAGTCGGGAACATTACGGGAATTTTAACAGCTTCATCTCTGCACGCTGCCAAGCAAAACTCTATAAAACTGACCGACACCAGAGAGTTAAGTCCAACACGATCAGCACAGGAAATCCACTTCTGCAACAGACTTTCAAAATAACTGCTACACCGTGTTTCCCAGGCTCATTCACCATTAAAACAGACTTTCCTTTAACAGCGGCTGGAGGAGACAAACTTCCAAGGCCAACTTAAATCACCCAGGATTATCAGAGTGAAATCAGCAGCCAAACATTCTCCACCCACCTCATCTGAATGACCTCCAAACCCGAGTGAAGGTTACAGCATGATGCAGACTATTTCTGCAAAACTTTCCACACAAGAGTGACACAGCTATGACAAAGCATCCGCATGAGTCACATCTGTGACTGTGCGATTAATGCAACCTTAGATTTTAACCTGATTGTAAGCAGTGATGTGAGAGTAACTTGAGTAATGTGACAGCAGAGACTCATTAGAAAGGGAAAATGTGATACAAGCAAAGACAGCGCCATCAAAGAGAAGTCACCGCTAATGGTTCTCTAAAAATAAATCGATGCTGCATGACGGAAAATGCCACATAAGCTTCCAGTATTTCGGTTTAGTTCAACTACACATACCTAGGGATGGTTAATGCCACCTTTTTCAGGCTGACACCAGTATAACAACTTCCTCTTGAGTACTCACTGATACCAAGTAACAACACCACTAATCCTTTTAAAACATGATATTTCAATTAACACAATGACGTATCATTTTGAGTCAAAAATAATTTGCACAAGGGCTGAGCGGTTTTAGAAAAATATCTAATTGCGATTATTTTGACAGATTTTAATTCGATTTTCTAAAAATCAAACTTTAGTGAAGTTTTCACAATGTACAGTAACATTTACAAACGTGACAACAATATATATCAAACCATTGAAACATCCGATGCTTTTACTCGAATGCGAGGATGAAAATGAAAACTGAAGGTGAGAATTGTTTCAAATTTTTAAATAAAAGTAATATGAAAAGTGGAAATTTTGAGAAATAAAGACAAAATTCTTAGACAAAAAAGTCAATAACTGTCAGATTTTAAGAAATCAATTTAACATTATGTGATAAAAAGTCCAAACTTTCTCATTGAAGGTCAAAATTTTAAGATGATAAAAGTCTAAGATAAAAGGTCTATGTTGTGATATAAAGGCAGTGTTTGAGATTTAAAGTTTAAATTTTGATAAAAAGTAAAAATTCTAAGACTTGAGTCAAAATTTTACAACATAAATACAAAATTATAAGACAAAAGGCAAAAAAAAAAATGAATAAATAGGATTTTTAGATAAATAGCCGAATTTTGACTTCTATCAAAACCCTGAGTCTAACACCTATTCCTGTTATTTTTAAACCAGGCTTTTTAAATTGTATTTTTAGTTATAAAAACTGAAGAACAAAAAGAGCTATCTTTGACTCTTAGCTTTTAAAAATGACGCTGTGCAAAATATCCTTAATTGTGTCCAATTAAATAAAATACAAAACAACTCAAAACAAAATTCAACAATCCCAAAGAAAAAAGGATTTTTCCCAACAGTTTTACACTCAAGACAGGTGTGTGTGTGTGTGTGAAACAGCTGATATAACAGATCCTGGGTCAGTCAGGAGCAAAACAAATATCACAGCTTTAGCGATCACATGATCACGATGTTTGAAATCGCGATTTCGATCAGAAAACGATTAATCGTTCAGCCTTAAGTTTCACCCATGAAAAGTTTCTCAAATCTCTGTGAATGCCAAACTCAAAGAAGAAGACAATGTTGCACAAACTTAAACATACCTATCAAAAAATAGCAACATCCAAAGGTTTGTACATTATCAAAACTTGATGTAGAAAACCTGGGAGAAGTGCTTCTAAAAGAAGACGGAGCTTGTGCCAGTCTCACATTGGCTCAGGAACATGTTTTTGTAAATATTAAAAGACTTGTTGTTTCCTTCTTGACAAGATTTGTAATCAGTGATCAAACACGCCAACATGTGGGTAAGTGCTTATCTGCTAAACATAGCTTTCCTTCTGAAATCAGGTCTGAAAGAGATTTCCCAACCCTCCCCTGCTTCCTCGTGTGATGTGGTGTGCTATATGCTCATGATAAATGCTTTACATTACAAGTTTGCAAACTACACATTAGTGTGGGATGAGGTCAGAGAGAGAGAGAGGTGAAGAGAAGTCAGACGTTTTGCCCCGTAACACAGGATGTTAGCTAACCACAGTCGTTGCAAAAGACGTTGTGTTTCCGTCGTGAGGCGCCAATGAATCGCTTCGGCGCAGCTGAGAGGATGCTGCTTCACGCTCTATACATTTCCACAAGCCTGCAGAGGAGAAATCAAGCTGCTTTTCAGACAAAGAGCTTTACAGGGTGTGTAAACATGTCCGCCTTTATTTACATGGGACAAAGATGTATTTTAGTCTTCAGCATACCTTGAATCCCTTAGACAGCACAACGTTACTCGGAGCAGATTTCAGTCTAGTTCTCCGCAAACTGAACTCTCCTGTACAGATGGTTGAACCTGCTTCATGTTAAATTAATGATCCTGGGGGGGCCGTGGAGTAGCCTGGCTGTAAAAGCTCTCAGAGCAGGTTTCCCCTGCAAGGCAAATGAGGCGTTGGGTTCATCTATCAGCACGTGGCGGGCGAGTGGGGGGGTGGACAGTAACCAAGGATGGCATCTGATGTCTTAATGAAGTGACTACGAGTGTGTGATTCAATGCTGTGTGTGTCTGTTTGCTGGTGTTAGGCTGTCATTTAAGTAGAGGATGCTTTGTCTCTTTCTCAAATAAGGTTTCGAGACCAATGGGAGTCAGGATTATCACAAAGAATGGAAAAAGTAAAATTAAACAAACAAATAACGCAATTTAAGCCAAGATACACTACATTTTCTTTCTTAGACGTCTCCATTCATGGCTGCAGGATCTTCATTCAGTCCAGAGCTGAGGATTAAGAGAGCGACAGACACAGAGAAGGAGGACCAGGCTCCACTGCCCACCAGTGATAATGGATTACTGATGTCATTATGGTTTAATAAGGCCCCTAAACAACATCCACTGATCCGCTGCCAGAAAAAAACAGCTCCCTTTGTGTGCACGTGAGTAAACAATATACTTTTACAGCCCCTGTACCATCCTCTCATTACCACTATATCATCACAAATGCCCCCCCCCAGGTGATTCAAAATAGGAGGAAAAACACTTAGTGTCTTATTCACGCACAATACATTGTTGTTGTTGTTATGACTTTTTAAAAGCATGTTGCTGCTGTAACAGGTTTGTTTACAAATTAGAAAGAGAGTGAATCTCATTTATTGATTTAGTGACCAAAACAGCAGTGAGGTCATTTATCTTCTGCCCCTGAAAAATTTCCTTTTTTCTTCTATTACTCTTTTGATTTTATTATTATCATTTGTCAAGGAGCTGAAAAAGGATCAAGGCCCAGAGTAAAGACAGCAAGACAAGTACAAGGAAGACAGCATCAGAACATGGGACACATGCCCCCAACTACAAGGTTAACACTTAAAGGAAAAACGAACAATGTTTGGTCATTTCTGCAAACCAAAAATTTAAACTTGTGAAAAATTTCACAACTGTAATCATGCCTTGCCCTGTCGTCCTATAATACTCTGGGATTTCAGAGAATTTCAAAGTATTTTAATGAATGCCTTGTCAAGTGCTAAACTGGCAACTAGCAGGATATTAAAAACAAAACTAAATCCTGAAATTTTTTTGGTACAGTTCAGGAGCTTTGTCCCTGTTTTATTGAAGTGACTGTGATGACTATCCCTGTGAAGTGGGTTGCAGCAACTCATTTAGCTGCAGGACTCACACAAACTGCCATGGTGACATGACTCTTAACACTATTTACTTTGAAAACACTACTTTTCTTTGTTTAAGATAACTTTTTACCTGATACAACAAAAGGAGGTAATGTTTCTATCAACAGTTACGTAGCTGTTGCTTGTTGAAACATGGTCCTGGTTATGTCCTTCCAGTGCTCATCTACCAACTCCAACCTCACCAAGCAGAGCAAATGTAACCTGGCTCTTCATTTTACTGATCAACTCCCAGATTTGAACAGATCACTGCAGTAAAACTGCTGCATGTGGGTTCTTGTGCTATCACTCTAGTTTTCTCCTGCTCTTCTGTCCCTTTTCTGTCAGACAGTCCAGATCCAGTGTCCACTATTACCACTAAATAAATCACTGAAATCATCTCAGCAGAGAAAAACAGATCTGTCTTCTCACTGATAAACTTCAACAGTCGGCGTGGCGTTGTCATAGAGACTTCGACCTGCTGTAAATCAATATGGTCCAGTCTGATCTCATCCACATGCTGAGAAATGGCATTTAGAAAAAAACTACTTTGAATCTGATAATCTCATTTTAAGTTGTGGATTATGAGCACGCATAAATCTAGAGATGAGACCTTTTCAAGAAAGCTTAAAAAATCCTCACGGTCCTTTTAGAAGTTCCTCATCATGCCGGTCAGCTTGGAGTCCTGTGTGCTGATGAGTCCTGAGAGGCAGGATATGACATCAAAGTGTCATTTTTCCTTTCCATACTTTGTATTGGGTTTGATGCTGTGTTGGCATGAGAATAAACTTTTAATCATTGAGTGTCACAACATAACTGTAGATAAAGCATCAGAGCTGGACACTTAGATCAGGGGTTCCCAAACGCTGAGGGGGGGTCACGAGATGATTTCAGTTTAGAGGGAATATCCACAGCTATCCCAGACCAAAACTAAGGTACTAACGCCGTTTGGTTCAACATACCTGTGTGAAAAGACTTTTTTGGCCCTGACATTTATCAAAAATAAATATATATCTTGTGTGAACGTGGAGGATGATCTCAGAGTGGCCGTCTCCAAAATTAAACCCAGAATGGAGTTTCTGTGCTCCACGCATAGCGTCCATCCATTTCATTAGGTGAGATAAACACTGAAACATATATCCCAAAAAGTTAACTTGCACTGCAACAATGTTCACGTTTGCACAGAGCTACAGTTTGTGACTATTACTTGAACTGAATTATTCTTGTTCTTATGTGGAAATGAAAGTATTGTACCTAAATTGAGTTTGCACACGACTGCAACAATGATTGTTCACAGATTACAGAGAAATAACTTTGACATATTCTGCTTTTCTTTCATATTAAACTGTTACATGTAAAATCATAACATGGTTTTCAGGCTGTTGTTCTTTTTTGTGTTGTCATAATGCCCATGTTTGGATACCCTTATTAGTGCATGTGTCCTACGCGCACGTTTTCTTATGCCTCAGTCACCTCTGGGGAAAGTGGGGGTCACTAGTCTCTACCACCTCTGTTTAGGGGGTCACGGGCTGAAAAGTTTGGGAACCCCTGACTTAGATGACAGATATTGTATTCATATTAAGACTATGTTTTTATCCATTCTGTGTATAGCTCTTTGAACTTTGCCCCAGTTGCTTGTTGTCGTCACTCTGCCCACTTGTGGTTAATTTTCCAGGTGATTTCCTGTCTCTTATCAGCTCACCTCAACTGATGGAAACATCACACACTCACACCAAAAAAAAACCAATACTCAAAAGTTGACAGAGCCTTAAAATCAGAGCTGAAATTCAGAATGACTTTCAAGTAATTTCCTGTGGGTTTTTCTCAGCTGACATAAGATAAAGGAGGCTCATGACCTAATAGACATTGTAAAACTTCACATTTTACTACAAGGTTATTTCAGTACTCAGTCTTTGCAGTTCTGAGAATGCCAAAATTAGACTTCCCAGCACCAGGGGAAGGTGCAAAGAAAGGTCTGACACGCAGCACACTGCCAGAGCAGAAACATGTTACAATATTCATGGACTTTTTTGTTCATTTCTAACATCTTATAAGATCTTTCTCAGTCTAGAGCGACTATGTTCCAGGTTTTTTAACAGAGACCTTGATCTCTTTTGTTGAAGAGGAGAAAAAGTTTAATTTTACTGTTATTGATCTTCTAAAGAACGACACATTTGGGATTTTTTTAAATGTTTCTTTCCTGTAACACGCATGGGGAAAAATTTACGTGAACACAAAAAAAAATCTGCCATCAGAAGTTTCCCTTCTCTGTCTTCTCAAACTGCTGAACTCCATTTGTTAAACAGTCAGTTGTTGTTCCCAGCATGCATCTGTTTATCCCACAGTTTGCCCCCTTCCTGTCTGCCACCCACAGTGTCATATGCGTGTGTGTGTGCCAGCCTCAAAATGACCTGCTTTTCAACAACAACAACAGGTGCATGCAGCAGCAGGGACTCACGCAAACACACACACACACACGTCTACGATTGACACACAAGCGATAAACTCCAGGTGGATTTGGATAAACTGCATCATAAAAAGAAAGAAAGAAGGAGAAACGGAGACGATTGCACGCTGTCCTACCTTGTTATTGACATGATCCTGAAGATGGAGACATTAGGAGAGAAAGAAAGAAGATAGAGTCAAAAGGGGGCAAAGGAGAAAGGATACAGACAAGGGTTTCATGTTTTCTCTCTGTTCTTCATTAATGGATGAAAATTGAACATGTCAAGGGCCTAATTCGGTCAGTTAACACAGTCCAGGGTGTTGTAGCGCTGCGAAACCTTTGCCAAATTCGCCTCTAGCCCTGTAACAGAATACTTTTGCCTTCACAAAAGGACTGTGTTGGGATTTGGTGACGGCAGAAGGTCAAAAATGTAATTTCAAAAAGTGCAACAATCAGCCAGTCGCACAGGGTCGGCAGAGGACACTTTAAGCTCTCCATTAAGCCCCTTTGTAACACCCCGGGGAGCTTTGCATGAGCTGGTAATATGTGTGTGAGCTCTGTGATGAAGTTAAAGTGTCTGTTAGTGTGTGTGCGCGCCTTTGTGTGTGGCAGAGTGTGGCTTCTGGTGATTAGTCAGAAGTGTAACTGACACACTGCTTGTCCCTGTGATCCTATCAGAGCAGAGAGAGGGAAACTGAAGATCAGACAAAGGACAAAAACACTCCCTTGTCCCAAAAAGTCCTTCTTAACAACCATGTAGCTCTAAGAAATACTACTTGACATCTGCACGACAGTATTTTTGGTGTTTGTTTCCTCTCTTAGCACTCAAAAAATTGACAACTTCCATTTTCAAAGAGAACACGTGACCTGAAACACTTCCCTCTATCTATTCTTGTTGTTTCCCCTAATAGAATAATAATTCAGGGCTTTTTCCAGCAACTCAATCCAAAAGCACTGTTGAGTCATGAATTCAGAAAGTTTCAGCGAATTTATGGGGATATTTTCAACGCAGAATGGCTTTAACCTGAAATGCATCAGAATAACAGATTACATAATGAGTATGACAATGATTATGATAATTTAATGAGTCTATATAATACCTGGGTTTCACTTTCTGAAATGAGTGGGCAAAAATATTTAACTTTATCACGGTGTTTTAATTTCCCGAGATACACCTGTTTATGCAAATAGAGTTTCTCGAGTATGTTTTCTTTTTTTTTTTTTACATTTTTCAACAAAAATCCTACTTTTTTCCCTCTTGTATGTGTCTTTCTCATTCAAAATGATTCAAACAACACATAAGATGGGGAACCAAATTGAAAGCAATGGCACAATGAATTGCATTCATCTAATTTCTAGTCAAAAATGTCTCATTTGTGAGCATGAAATGTGATTTTGGACCAGGAGGTATCAAATGAATGTGGCTCTTACCAGGTGTAATGAAATATTCTGACAATAAATTGGACAAACTATCTAAAATATTATGTGCATGACTGATAAAACACATGTTTGCTGGAACTGTTGTGACATAAAACAACTTAAAAACTCTTTACTGTATAAGATAAATGCTTAATTATCATCTTCTACTATAAGCATGTTTCCTACCGTGTTGTATCCGGCAGGTTCTTGTCCGTCTGTGATGAGTTCCCGCTCTCCCCGGGGGTTGACCCTCCTGAACCGCCGCCTGGACCTCCGCTGGGATCCCTCCCTCTGCAGAATGCTGTCGTCCCCTTCACTGCCGTTATCCACCTGTAACACACAGTCCAAACCCTCCTCAGAACAGCAGCTTCTACGGTTTTCACACCCACAGTCTTGACGTGCGTGGTGACACTTTAAAGAATGGTCCTCATTGTTTTTGACCGGAGGGCTCGGCTCAGAGGAGCTGCGTTTTAAAGGGTCTGGTTTTTGGATCTCGGATGCAGAGTTAAGATTTGTAAATCCAGAGTTTTGATTTGTGTAATCCAAATTAGGAGTTGAATCAAGATCCGGGTGTGTTTTCTCATCTTCTTTTGGTGTTTCTGAGATGTGGCCCTGCTCTTCTACCGGCTCCTGGTTGAACATCCAGTTCTTCCAGAGCACAGAGAGCCGGTGCCAGCGGAGCACACTCATCCGGACGCGAGGACGGGATCACAACAACGCATAAAAGCAGGAAATACCAAGGGTGGGGAGGGAAAAACAGCACTGCTTTACAAAGTTGAAAACAAAAGTTGAATCCTAATTTTAGAAAAGGTTGAAATTCCTGAGGAAGTTGGCAAAATTACATCCTTCACAACAAGAATCCAGAGGGGTAAAAAGCAACAACGATGAAGGAAAAACTAAGAGTAAAAAGACGCAGGATGTCTCTCTTCTTGTCTGAGATTTAGCGATCCTTTTCTGAAGCCTGGAGAGTTGAAGACAGAGTTCAGCTGCTCAACACGTTGCATACTGACAGTCTTACTCACATGCTCTGCTCGCTCACTCTGGCTGACAGACACGCGCACTGAGCAAACACTGAGTCCTCAGTTTCCTCCAGGAAACCGTAAATACACAAATATCCTCGCCAGGCGGAAAGAAAAAGAACAGCACGGTACACAGATTCCAGCCATACAATTCATTCCCCACGGGCTGTTTGTGGTGGACTGTTGTTGCAGGAGGAATTTGTTTTCTTTCTTTATTGCATAATGTTAAGCGAGTCAACAGCTGCTCTGGGTCAATACTGACAATATGTTGAAAATAACTTTGGTACAAGTGACGCAAACATGAGAGGATGTGATGTACAGGGTTTGAAAGACAAGTTTGATTCCTCTCTTATGTTTTAGCTGTCATACTTGTTTGAAAAGTATATTTTTCACACTGACTTCAGACCAGAGTAAACTGGCTATGTGTCGTTATTTAGGAAGATTTATGAACTATCATCAACATGCAGTAGCGATGTGAGGAAGTCAGAATTCAGTGAGTTTGAGTCAATACAACTACACTGTTACCCTGAGTTACTTGGGTACTTAAAGGAAATTTGAAAAGATTGTAGTGGAGCCACATGATGGAGTGTTGTGAACTTTCTGTTTGTGTCAAGTTTGTTGCCCCTGTGAACAAACTGATAACTCATCTCTACTCATCTTGTCTTGCAAATGAGTAAAAAAAACCTTTTTTTAAAATGTCAGATGTATGACTTACTTTCTTTTTTATGTGAAAAAGGGAATTTCCCTGAAAGTGCAGTCAGTTATCTTGTCTGCCTACCAGGGTAAAAAAAATCTTTTTGTGACCTTTTTAATGCCACCGTGAATAAAATTTAAAGGGACTGTGAGGAAAGCTGTGGAGATGGCAACAACACGACCCTTTTAAGACTAAAAACACTATGAATATGGGCGATGTTTTGGGAATCCCGCTGTATTACCACAGGCTGACTTCCTCCTGTGTTATGCTCCTGTTGTGATTACTGGGCCACCAGGTGTTGCCACTTCAACCATATTATGGACTGTACAGTGCATCATTTTTGGCCACATATGTACATTTCTAAAAAGTGGGCCAAACCACCACATATGTATTCCAGGTGACAGCTGATATCAGCAATTTATAAAACCTAAATAGGTTATTTTAAAATACACACTAGTGGCTATAAAAAAGTACTAGTTGAATGAGTGAACCAACAAAAGCATCTTTTTGAGGCTACGTTACCCACAATGCAGCTTGACAGCTGATAACACCGGTGATGATTCAGTTGTTTTATACTAGAAACATTAACGGCTTCCTTATAGTTTTCAGTCTCAACAATCACGGACTGTGTGTCAGACTGTTTTCGGGAACTACCAAAGATTAAAAAAAAACTTTCTTTTCAGTTTCACTTCAGCATCATTTCCCATAACCTGTAGAAAGAGGTGTGTGTGTGTGTGTGTGAAATTAGTGGATTTCCCCCTTCCAACTTATTGGCATCTGTTGATACAAAGCAGAAAAATCCTTTTTGCTGAATAAAGAAGAAATGAACAAATTTAAGCTACCTTTCTGTTTGTAGGGGGGAGTGGGAGGAGTTTGCACTTGGACATTCCAACATGACAATGATCCAAAACACAAGGCCAAGTGGACCTGCCATTGGCTACAGCAGGATAAAATGAAGGTTCTGGAGTGGTCATCTCAGTCCCCCCTGACCTCAATATCATTGAGCCACTGGGGGGAGACCTCTAGCCTTGCAGTTCATGCAAGAAAGCCAAAAAATTTCCAGGACCTGGAGGCTTTTTGCCAAGAAGACTGGGCAGTTTTCCCATCTGAGGAAATAAAGATCCTCATCCACAACGACCACATAAGATTTTAAGTTGTCATTGATGTTAAAGGGGGAAATACATGTCAAATTTTGAGCAGGGTCATTTTGGTACTTTCTGTTGTCATTATGATTTAAAAATCACGATTTTTTTAATTTAGCAAACGTCTTCACCCAACCACTAACCATGAGTGACAGAAAGGTTTTTGTGTTATCATTCATATTTTCTCAGAAAAGGCCAAAAACTCAGAAACTCAGATGACGTCTGTAAACTTTTGAGCGCAACTGTACATGCTACTGCAGCCCCCCTGACAATGTTGGACCCAGTGTACAATGCTACATTGTCTCATCACTTTCTCGTATGAAAAAGTAGGTCTGTCCACCGAACATAACAGGTGGAACACTCTAACATTGTGTGACGATAAGCTTCAAAACTCAGCTTCAGAAACCAGCAGGTGACATCATGAAGCAATATCATGTTTTATCAAAAATCTGTGATGGTGCATACGTTTCAGAGGCTTTTTCTAAAGATTGTCATAGCAGAAATGATATTTAAGTTTAACAGGCAGGGTCATTTTCATTTGGTGGAGGTCTGTTGTACACACAACAACTGTTGCTTTGTGTAAAGTCAGCTCTGGACTCTGGATTCACAACACAAGCAACAAAGTTAGAGACAACAGTCGTAAATAGGACTGGCTCTATCATGGAAATGTCCCTTTTTACAGCAGGAGCGTGTAATCTCCCTCATGAGACAAAAAGCCCGGAGGTAAGACAGACAAAACGCTGCAAGGGGAAGGTTAGGGATCCCCCAGACTTTCATGTCCATCCTGTGACCAGATAACCGTCTTTCTGTCAGGCTGAATACAACCATTATCCATCCCGTGACCGGCGGTTATGTCAGCCATTGAGAAGTCCAGCTTTTATGTTCCCGATGGACTGTCATGGACATAATGTGACCACGCTTCCTGTTTCCTCTGTCTGTTAAACTGTATGTGTGTGTGTGTGTGTGTGTGACTAAGTTCACATCTACTCATCTGCCAGTTTACATTCCCCTCTGTATATCTGATTGTTTGGTGCCTTCATGCTTTTCTCCTTCTTTCCACACACATACACTCGTAAAAACACTCACAGCCCCACCCTGTCAGCCTGTGAATGTCACTTCTGTCCATCCTGTGACCAGTATCATGACAACAGCTACAATTACACCCCCTCCACTATTCCCATGGCCCTCATTAACTGATTGGCTGCAATGCAGTGTGACCAGTCTACACCACAGTCCCTCTGTGTGTTTATACATTCACCCTCACACACACACATACACACCCTGCACACAGGCATGTTAGTGATTTTTTTTTGTGTGCTACTCTGAGCTTTTCTTGTCATTTCAGTCCACAGTTGTATAGCAGATCGATGATGATGATTGCTCTATGCTGAGGGGCTACCCAGAAATCACCCTGTCGATCGAGCAGCAGAGAATTAAAAAAAAAGTTGTGCTTCTGTTTTTCCAGCAGCTCAGGCATTTGGTATTCAACACCAGACTGCTGGGTTTTCTTCATCTTATTCCAAACACGTCACTGTCGCCTGAAAAATAACATACATCACCAACTCAGCATTAGATGGGTTTTACTAGGAGGACAGCAAAGGTTTAAGATTTGAGTTGAATCTGCACTTGTTATTACAAACCCAATTCCAATGGAGTTGGACCTTTATCCAAATGAGTACACTACATTTATTGTTAAAACTGATAAACTTTGTTTTTTGTCTTTTTGTTTTTCTAAATTTACAACCATGTTTCCCACTGTGTTAGTTCACCTTTCATTATAACAACACTCATGAAGCGTTTGGGAACTGAAGGCACCAATTGTTGAAGCTTTGAAGCTGGAATTCTTCCCCATTCTTGCCTGATTCTGAAGTGTCCCTGAGCCCAGTTGCTAATATCCTTTACACAATGACGTGGGTTTGTAATGCAGCGCCACCCAAGGGGTCAAAGGTCACAGCCATTCACTGTTGGTTTTGGGCCTTGCTGCTTATGTGCAGAGATTTCTGCAGATTCTGAATCTTTTGATGATATCATGATCTATAGAAGATGAAATCTATAAATTCCTTCAATTGTATGTTGAGAAACATTTTTCTTAAACTGTTGGACTATTTGCTGACGCAGTTGTTAACAAAGTGGTGAACCTGGCCCCGTCTTTGCTTGTGAATGACTGAGCCTTTTGGGGATGCTCCTTTTACACCCAATCATGACACTCATCTGTTTCCGAAAAAAACTCTTCACCTGATCCAATGATCCAAACAGGTTTTTTTTTCAGCATTCCTCAACCTTCCCAGTCTTTTTAGGAACGTATCGCAGGAATCAAATTCAAAACGAGTGAATATTTGTGAAAAACCAACAAAGTTCATGGGTTTGAAGGATAAATATCTTGTGTTTGTAGTGTATTAAACAGAATATAAGTTGAGCAGGATTTGCAAGTCATTGTATTCTGTTTTTATTTATGTTAACAGAACGTCCCAGCCTCATTGGAACTGGGGTTGTATCTATTACCGAACTTTCATACAGACGCAAGCAGCGTTTGTTACACGCAAGATCCCTAAGCTTTTCCTTTTTGTCAAAGTACATACAAAGGAGGGACACCAGCAGCAGTTTCTGCAAGTGTCCTCTGTGGTGAAGCTGAAAAATATGTTATTTTCTGAGCATAGTTCAGTTTTCATTTGTGGCGATGAAGCTATGATATCAACAGAAAAAAGCTGCATACCAACCTGTAATAGCAGAGGCTTCTGTAAAGAGTGTATTTATTCAAGTGTTACAGCAGAGAATTGATCAAAACTACTGCCTTAAAGGTAGAACAGGTCACTCAATTCCATGATCTTTTAGCCTTCCTTTAAATCAAGTAGTTACAGTTAAAACAGCTCGCAACATTAGAGCATTGCAGCAGTCGCTGCTCAACTTAAGGAATGCAAAAATCCATATATGACCTCCTAAAGCAAACAAGAGCACCAGCAGCGCCAAGATCAATTCTTTCTGTATTATTATTGATGTCTGCAACAGCTACTGCAGGGAAGATGTCAGATAAATTGAGACTGAAACTGCCCATTTTTTATTCTCCACTGTGAAGATTCTTGAGGACGAATATGGGACTGTTAGGAATAAGTAAAATGAGAACAACAGAGATAAAATGCGGAGGCTTGGGATTAAAAAATGATAAGCACATACACTGAAATTATTGAAAACAAAAGTCTGCTTGATTGATGCAGAGAACAGAGCAAAAATAGTTTAAAACTTGAACAAAAAAAGAAAAAATAGGTTCATTTTGTCTCCTCTGATGTAAAGGGAAACACTGCTTCCTCAACACCAGGGGATTTCTCACAGCACAGAGGCGCCTCAAGCAGCAAAACAAATACATAAAAAAAGAAACTGGTTAAATCATTAGTGTCAAAACAGAATGTAACAAAGTGGTGAAACTGATATTAATTTACATGAAAATCTTGCAGATTATTGCCTCAGGTTTAAGGAAGCTGAGTGTCAGTCTGTCTGGGGATGATAAGGTTTCATCATCGTTCCCTCGGCTGCAGAAATGACAGTTTAATAATTCTGTACAGTCAGAACAACAGAAATCTCCAAAGAGGGGTTTTCAGATTCAGCGCAAAACCTTGGCGAGGGACTTTCTACAAAGACGAAACGTCTTTCACCTCGTGTTGAGAGGTCAAGGTTAATTAACAGATAAAACTCAAAGAGCCAGAAGATGAAACCTGCTCTGGGTTTTATATTCTCTATCCAGCTGCATCAGTGTGGCTCGTGCTACCTGCTGCTTTTTCTGTCAAACTCCACCGTTGAGCTCGTCTTATCCCAAATGATCCCCGTGGTCCCTCAGACACAGGGGCTCAGAGGAGGAGTGGGAAGAGAGGGAGGACATTTGGCAAGGAGGGAGAGACTTTGTGAGCGCTGCAACCTTGTGGAGGCAGATGGAAGCGTGTATTATTGTGTTGAGTGATGAATGAACTTGGTGAAAACTGGGGGAAAGGCGTGACATGACGCCACCATCAAGATGACAAGAAAACAGGGAGGATGAGTGGTCTTCAGCTTTAACTGAGCAGCAATCTCTTTTATAAAGCAAAAAAATAAATTAAAAAATACCATCCATCCATCTCCCACCGCTTATCGAGGTCCAAACCATGGGAGCAGCAATGTCATCAGCAAGGACCAGTGGCACCTGCCCCCCAACAGGTCAATCAGTGTATCTAACCTCAAAAACGTGTCCTGGATCTATCCTCCCAGATGGACATGCCCGAAACACCTCTCCAGCATCCAGAAGTCATACTTACCAGATGCCACCTCATCTGATTCCTCTCAAGAGGGCACAGCAGCTCTACTCTGAGTCTTTCCCAGTATCTGAGCTCTGAATCATATCTCTAACGGGGGAAACGCACTGCATACGTCTGCGGTGCATCCCCTCTGATGTGTTACATCCACCAGCCACAGGGCTGACGGACAGTTGGTGTCGCGAGATCTAGGCGTCCAGTGCCCCTCATTTTATAGATAAGTCTCTCTTCATTCATATTGGACTGTAAAACCATAAATCAGCTTAATCCTCGTGTTTCTCCACTCATTCTGTTTTATCATCCTCGAAGTCAAGCTAAATACGACCTAATTCTGGCACGGTTTGTTGTATTTTGAAAGTCACTGGCTCTTTTTCGATAGTTTCCGGACACTACTTCCTGTCCCGCTCGATCTACCCTGCGCTGAATTTATGCATCACACCTGCGTCCTCTGGCGGAAACAGGATTGCTGCGTATCACTTGCGTTTTGCCGGCGTCGGCACACAGCAGGACCACAAGTGAACGGATGCAGAGTGAGTTCACACATTGACTTGAATGAAATTGATTTTTTGCCGTGACGCAGCGGAGACAGAACGCATACGGATGCGGTGTATTTAGCCTTAAGACTGAGTCCAAACACCCTCATTTCAGCCACTAACACTCACAAACTTGTTCTTTCAGTCACTACACACAGCTAGTGGCCATAGGTGAGGGTTGTAGAAATGTAGATTGGCCAGTAACTGAGAGCCTTGCCTTCTGGCTCAACTCCTTCTTCACCACATCACAGCGGTGTAGCTTCTACATCACTGCCACCGCCACTCCTATCCATCTATAAATCTCTCGCTCTCTTCTTTCCTTACTTGCGAACAAGGCACTGAGATACTCAAGCTTCTCCGTAAGCTTCTGAGAACCATGACCTCAGACTTAGAGATGCTGATCTTCACACTCGGCTGCAAACCGCCCCAGTGCGAGCTGAAGGTCAGTGCAAGCAAGACAAAGCCAATCGGACCACATCATTTGCAAAAAGCAGAGATGGGATCCTTAGACCCCCAAACCTGACTCCCTATAAATTTGACTTACAGTTGTCGATACAAACCAAACTCTCGCTCTGGACATACAGAGGTTGAGCAGCCCTCAACAGCGGGTCGTCAACTTCATACTCCTAGAACATCCCCAACAAGTCCCGAATACTTTTTAGCCTAAAGACTTTAACAGGTGATCTTCTTATATCTATGCAAATTTGGTGTATGAACAAACTGAATGTCAATTTCCTACGATATGAGAGTGTCGATTTTTTCCCAGTGTTTCTGGGCTTGAGCATCTCTGTCTTAGTTTTTGTTTTTCAATGATAAATGCACTGGCATCATGTCCTGCCATTGAAGCTCATTTGAATTTCCAACAGAGATACAAACAGCAAACACAGAAAGGGGGGGCTGGGTGATGGGGAAATGAACGGACAGGTAGATGAAAGAAAAGCAGAAAAAGGATGAATTAGAGGAGACTAAAGGAGACTAAAGGTAACACAGACATCAAATGGAGACCAAAAAACAGACGTGATATCAAAGGATAGAGATGGGAGAAGAGGGGGGGGGATAAAAAGGGAGGTGCCTATTATAGACACAAAGACAAAGACGCAGACATAGGATGTGTCTCTACTCACCACAATCATTTCTGACGGCTCCAAAGTGATGCATTCACAGCCTCGTCTGCCCCCCAGCTGCTTGCCAAAACTGAAAGAAAACACACAAAAACAGAAGAAGAGTCAGCGGAATGACAAACTGACAGATACAGATGCAATGGATCACATGTGCCCCCCTACTGAAAGCTTTATGTGCAAGTGATTGAAGAAAACTCTTAAATAAAAACAGAGATGATAGGGTTCAAACCAAAATGATGGTCCAAGCAGAAACGTAAGGTTTTTACACAACAAGAGAGGTCACATCTTTTATTTTTCATTTCATTTCGTTTAACACATGCAAAAGTTAATGAAGGACCTTTTTGAGATCATACCAGCATTGAAGTACAGACTGCAATATCCCTTAGTGCAATTGCTTCAGATAAATTTGCCAAAAACACTCCAGGTGGACACAGGCCCTCAAACTCGCTATGGGATGTCAATGAAAAGCCATCATACATACATTCATCTGGATCACAAAAAAGACTGTTTTTCCCAGATTCAACCAGCGACATTTCTCTACCAAACCACAAATAACACACAGTCAAAGGAGCCTCAGAAAGAAACTTTCAGAAATTGATTATCTGCAATATTTAATAAAAACTTCCAAAGCCGTTTTAGTGATTCACCAGCTTTCATCAAATCCATCTTGTATCTGACAGACACAATATTTATCAAGTAAGAGAAGAAAGGATGATGAGTTTTCAGCGGACACCCTCAATCAGCCACCACAGCCTGTGGCAGAGATCTGTTAACATTAGAGATTCACAAGTGTAGCAACGGTTTGTGGTGAAGGTCTGACCACGGGCTGAAAAGAGAGAGAAGATCAATACGTCCTCATGGTCAACACCTCCACAGGTCTGCAGCACAACAGCAGAGACCAAAAGCACAATCCGAGCTCCAAGGACTTTAATCTTCACAAAAATAATAAATACCCGAAAGAAGTTTTGTGATCACACACTTTTCTAAGATTCCTGAGTTTTCTGTGAGCAGCTGACAGTTATTTTTCAAATCAATGATAAAGATGCACACAGAACTGCCCCGTACTTTAACCAAACCACTGCTATCAGTAGATCCAGGGTTAGTGCACAATGTGCCTCTCTGTCTGCAGCCTCTCAGGTTAGATAACTGCTGCTGGATGTTATATGGTGAGCAGGAGGAGAGCAGCTGACGCTGTGGTGAGGTCTTGTGGGTCAGTCTTCTCCTCAGTCGTCACATGGAGATTCTGCATGATGCCTAACAGGTCGTTTTGAGAATGTGCAGGATAAAAATATAAACCAATGATTTTATTTTTTTCTGCTTTCAGGAGCTGAAGTCAGGAGACTGAAGGAGAGGAAAGAGCTTTGGGCTGAAATAAAAACAGATATTGGATGTAGACTGGTGAAGGCATTGATGCAGAAGTAAAAAAAATAAAATCAAAAAGTAGCTTCAGCTGAATGCAATCATTTTATAAACGAAATTATAATCAATTTTCCAATTAATCATGGACTATCATAATTTCAATACATATCCCATGCTTTGCCGCCAATGAGCCAATCCATAAAGACATTCGGCTTTTGAAAGAAAAAAAATAAACATGTTTTTTGCTTTTTTGTTACCTAGTTCCACCTCAGTTCTCTACCGCTGACTCTGGCTGCACAATGGCAGCTCCAGTAACGGGTACTTTTAGCTTCAAAACTGTACAACAATAAAAGGCGGAGCCACACTTTCCATTCTATATACAGTCTATGCTTTAAACTTATATAATCTCCTGCTTTGGTGCTGCTTTGAGTTACAAAAGAAAAAATCTATAAGTCTTTTGGAAATGTCTTCTTTCTTTTCTATTCAATATTTTATTTTATTTTTATATTTTTATGCTCAGATTTCAATTTTTGGGTAGGACACTTATGCTTATACTGTACTTTCTTATATTTCTAACACTTTTTGAATGGGAGTAACTGTACACTAAAAAGCAATTTCCCCTCAGGGATCAATAAATTATTCTGATTTTGATTCTGATGAAATGTTAGGACTTGAACTGTTGTTTCTGTTGGCATCCCTCAAGTCTGAGAGTTTGCAAACATTTTCAAACACTCACACTGACTAATCTTTGAAAACGTCCTCCCACGTCGAGTTGTTGTGCGTGTGTGTGTGTGTGTGTGCGGTAATTACCCATGTCTCTGTGTTTACCGTGCGCTGTCACAGAGTGTAAGTGTGGGAATGATATCCTGTCTGAGCAGTGATCTCAGAGCCCGTGAGCACGTCCCTCTCTCTTCGGCTGACGGACCGCAGCGACTCAGCAGTCTTTAAGGACTGGAGGGGCGTTTGGATTTAATTATGGAAGCGTGCTGAGCTGGGGAAGAGCCAGCTTTCACTCTCACATCTCCTCTCTGGTTACATTCTCCCACTATGCTCTGCTTCGTCTGCTCTCCGTTGCCTTTCACCTTAACTCAGTGGCTGTTTTACTTCCTTCTTTCCATTTTGTTTCCCCCTCTCTTCTACGATTTACCACGTATCAATCCATTCCCTCTCCTTCCTTTTCCTTCTTTCCTTTGTCCCGTCCACTTCGCCCTTTTCCATTTCATTTCGCTGCTTGGCTGTTTTCTTCCTCTCAGTCCTCATCTCATTCAGCATTCTCTTTTATCCTTTCTTTGCCTCTTTTTACTGCTGGCCCTTCCTCTCTCTGGGCCTAAAACGCATAAAAAAGAGGCCAACTTTCATCTCATCACGTCCTTAATTTCACAGTTTCACACCGGCGCAGACAGGACTCATAATTTAAGCCTCTTGATTTAGAGCTCAGATGAAAGCCTGTCTTCGTAATGTGTCCTGATAATGGAAACGGGGATGAAAGTATTTTATATTTCTGTGCATCTCTACATTGAATGAGCAGCACATCTACTCTAGGATGGGTATAACATGCTACATGCTACAATTCCTTGACTTTTTTTCGTTTTTTTTGTTTCTGAAAAACTTTTTTCATGGTTTGCAGTTTGCCAAATTATCTAAGATTGGATTTACTTGACAATCTGATTTACAGGGCATCCACATTATCCAACTCAAAGAGGTGAAACATTGCTCACCTTAGAGCATCTGTCTCTGCTCATGATGCTTTTTGGCCACAATATTATCGTTTCAGTATCATCGTCAAAATATGTGCATGTACAATAGTCTTGAAATGTGATATACAATGAAATTTTTGGAGGGAAAATGACAAGCAGTGCTCAATTTGGACAGGGGTGAAGTCTCTTAGGGGTGTAATCACTTTTGTTGCCAGGGGTTTCGCTATTATGAGTTATTTTGAGGGAAAAATAAATGTACACTGTTATCTAAGCTGCACACATACTACTTTTCATTGTGTCAAAGTGTCATTTTGTCAGTGTTGTCCCATGAAAAGATATACGTAAATATCTGCAGTAATGTGAGGGGTGTACTCACTTTTGTAATACACTGTATTTGAGCCTTTACATTAAGTTTCTTTAGCCTGTGTGCATCCAATCACATTACTAATGATCTAAATGAGCATCCATTAATATATTTTACCACATTACATGCAACAACACAAACAGTTATATATCAGCGCTCTGTTATCAGAATGAGTTCAGGGAGAATTTAGCTGAACAGAATGAAGCAAAAAACTTCAAAATATTGGAAAATCAATTTTTACCAGCTTAATACAATTAAATACAAAGTCTGAAGCAGGTGATTGGGCAAGCGGCTCCAGAAATGAGGCCGAAGTATGAGCAAATTAACCTCATCAATGCAGCTTTTATTCGGCTACCTGTTTGACTTGGAAATGTTTCTTCATTTCTATTTTGTGTAGCTGTAGAATAGGGCTGAACGATTTATCCTTTTTTGATCGGAATCGCAATTTCAGACATTGTGATCATGTGATCGCCAAAGCTGCGATTTTTTTGCTCCTGACTGAACCAGGATCTGTTGTGTCAGCAGTTTCACACACACACCTGTCTTGAGTGTGAGACTGTCGGGAAAAATCCTTTTTTCCTTTGGATTGTTGTTGATTTTATTTTATCTAACTTGACACAATTAAGGATATTTCGCACTACATTATTTTTAAAAGTTAAGAGTCAAAGATAGCTCTTTTTGTTCTTCAGTTTTTGTATCCAAAAATACAATTTAAGAAGTCCGGTTTTGAAAAAGCAGGAATGGGTGTTAGGTTTTGAGAAGAGTCAAAATTCGTCAACTTCTCATAATTTCGACTTAAATCTTAGAATTTTGACTTTCTATGTCAAAATTTCAACTTTTTATTTCAAAAACTGCCTTTATTTCAAAACGTAGACTTTTTATCTTAGACTTTTGTCATCTTAAAATTTTGACCTTAAATGAGAAAGTTTGGACTTTTTCCATATAATCTTAAACTGATGTCTTAAACTTAAGAAGTTTCATCTCAAAATCTTGACTTTTTGTCACAGAATTGTCTTAATTTCTTAATTTTTTTTACTTTTTATATTAAAATATTGACCTTTTATTTAAAAGTTTGAAACAATTCTTACCTTCAGTTTTCATTTTCATCCTTGCATTAGAGTCGTAGCTTTAGATGTTTCAATGGTTTGATGTGATTTTCTGTCAAGTTTGTAAATGTTACTGTAAATTGCGAAAACTTCACTAAAGCATGATTTAAAGAAAATCGTGAATCGAATTAAAATCGCTGTATCTGCCAGAAAAATCTCAATTAGATCTTTTTCTAAAATCGTGCAGCCCTACTGTAGAAGACAGTCTAAGAAAGTGAGAGGCTAAGAATCATCTGTCAAATATAGTGGGTCAACCGGTTGAAATTCCCTGAATAGTTTCACACTAAAGATCTCAGATGGTCAGTAAATAGATCCTCAGTGGATATTCGAGCTCAGATGTCGAAACAGTGCTTTATCAAATAGCTTGTTGCATGAACAAACAAAAATCAAAAGAACACTAATGGAACAACCCACATCAAGATATGATCACCCAGGTGTAGTTTCAAGAGTTTCCCAAGGAGGAATGCAGTCAGCTGGGTTCAGAGTTTCTCTCAGAGCCCTTAGCCTGCAGGTCAGCCCGGCTCTGACAGATCCCTCCACACTCCACTGAGGCGAGACGTACGGTCGCTGTCAGCGCCACACACAGTCTGCCAAGCCTGCCTCCTCACTGTGTGTGAGTGTGTTTGAAAGTGTGCATCAGAGACAAACAAAGGGAGAATGCAGTTTGGTATTAATAAAAAGGGGAGAAAAGCTCCATTTTGCAGACTTGGAAGACTGGCTTTATATGTCTTTGTGGGCGGATTAAAAAACTCAAATACAGCTCAGTGCTGCTTCCTGTTTGCTCCTTTCTCCGACCTCCCGTGTTCCAACAAAAATTGGAGAATCCACAAACAATAAGCAAACAGTGCTGCCCTGACTGTACTGAGACCTGATACCTCTCTGTTGTCTGCCGGTGAGAATATTTGTCTGGCTCAGGGAAATAAGACAAACCTCAAAAACCGCAGCAGAAGGTCTCATATAAAAGGTTTTGTTTCATAAACTTGTCAAATAAACAAAACAACAAAAGCACAAGCCATGAGTCACAGCCACAGCGTGGAGACTTGGTTTCACTACTGCTCAGAAAAAAAGGCTTCAGCTGTTTATAAAATGCTGATAATGCAAAGAAAGGAATCGCCGTTTTTTTCTCAATCCTCAAATAAGAAGCCTCAGAATATTGAAAATGATGAACAGCATGTAAAATCTTGCTGCGTGT